>PHWZ01000106.1:0-93726 GCA_004379285.1 Botryotinia calthae | reverse complement strand
AAATTTACCTGCTAGACCCCTCTGGTCTAGCCGTCCTATATAGTCATGGACTGAAGAGGGACGTTAATTAAATCAATCAATCAATCAATCAATCAATAATATGCTTGTTTCTATATAATTTACAAGAAGGGTTCCTTCTATAATAGGTATCCTGATGCCCAAATCCTTGACATTTCTGATATTGTATAGTTGGTTTTGATTTGTAGAATTGTTTTACTTTTGTATTACTTCTAGTAATATATAATTGTTTTCGAATAGCTAATTCTGTTTTTGATTTTGTAGTAAAAGTAATAATGATAGTATTTTTTTGTTGATGAGCTTTTCTAGAGGTAGGTGTAAGTCAAAAGGGGGTTTCTATAGGTTTGAAGTCTGAATTAAAAGTTTTGATTTTGTTGAGTATAAGATTTATTTTTTTTGTTTTTGAGAATTCTTTAATAGGGATTTTGTGAATAATGATTTTATATTATTCTTGATTCTTTTGAATCTTTTTGAATTTGATAATGTTATTCTAAATAGCTTTTTTTTTAATAGGAATTATAATGTAAAGGGATTGTTTGTAGTAATAATGATGTTGTTATTGAAGGATAGAGTGGTTGCTGTAATGATTTTTCCTTTGATTTTTATTTTTTGAAATGTTTCATTTATTTTGTTTTGAATAATTAGAGGGGAAAAGGAGGTAGGGTTTGGTATCTTTGGCTTGATTAGGATAAGTCGTTTTTGGATGAGGTTAGATTTCTTTTCTATATTAATAGATGTAATGTTTTTCCTTTTGGAGATTAAATTTTATTTTCCTTTTTTAGAAATATCAGTGTATATTGGTTTTAATATAGTGGTAGTAGTAGTAATAGGCGAAGGAGGTTTAACTAATGCTTTTGTTTGTGATTCGATTTTGTGTGTAGCAGATTTCAAATGAGTGATTTGAAAAGTGATAATGTTGGAAGCTATAATAAGCTTTCCCTTTTCGATATATTCTCTAAAGATTTCTAGGAGATTTAAAAGCTTGGATTGTTTTTTATATAATTGGGATAGAGTAGAAACTAATAGGATAAGATTTCTGGCTTGTATAATAGCTTCTTTTGGTATGATAGGGTTACTTTGAGTTTGGAATAGTTTATTATAATTGAATAGAGGGTTTGATAGGTCTCTTTTTTTATTGGAGGTAAACAAGTGTAATTGGATTGGATTTTGAATAATAAAGAGATTATCTGATTAACTGAGATCTTTTATTTTGAATATAGTATTAAAGGAATCAAGGGAATTAGGTATTGGGTTGGGTAGGTTATTGAAAAGTGAAGACAAGCCGATTTGGATTGGGATATTTAGATAAGTGATGGGGGTAATGAATGATCTGGAATTTACAACAATAGTATCTTTCATTATTTCCATATTGCTGGATTCAATTGAGCTAGCAATATAGTTTATATTAGTGGTATAATAATTGTATTGAGATTTCAGATCAAAGTTTTTCATGCAAATTTTTGTATGCGTTTTGTATTTCAAGGTGTTGATGACAGTATTACAACAATTACTGATCAAAATCATTTGGGGATAATTGTAATGGAATTGTATTGATAATTATGATCTAGAGCGATTGTGAAAAGGTCGTATTTCGAAGAAAAAGTTTCCTTCGAAATTTCTATGTGTTGGCTGTGGCAGTTTTTGATCGCGTCTTTGATATGACTCGTACAAGATGACAGACTTGAAAGATCCATATTAAACCGGTGATCGTTAGAGTATTCGGAGACTCAAGATTGATGGGTTTGAGCAGGGTATCCAATAGTCCGGACTGCAGCCCAAAAATATAAGGGTTTGAATGTCCAAAAGCAACTAGAAATCTGTAAATGGTTCAATGGTCCAATCGAATTCAATATCTCAGATGATTTGAATGTTTTAATTGGTTTGGAGATTTGATAATCTTCATTATTGGGCTGCAGTCCGGACTGTTAACAACCTGGACCGTTTGAGGGTAATCTATGCAAGATAAGCAGGGAGGATAGTAATCATAATCGTGCGAGCAGTAACAGCACCGACAAGAAGCCTGAAAACCTCTTTAGCGTGGGTCTGGTATTGTCAACAAATCCTTCAAGGTCGGGAGCAGGTTGGGTTAATCACCTGGTCCCTTGTCATCAGGTAAATAGAGAAAAATATGGGGAGGATTTAATTCATGATTCGAATTTACTACTTGAAGTACAAGACCAGCTTCCTGGGAGATCATCTCATGTCACCAAGTTCTGCCAATCTGAGCTCAAGTCCCATTACAAGGTTGCCAGACATACTGTGATTTTCTCAAGCAAATACTTAAACTAGGAAGGTCTAAATGATTGCAACCACCAATAAACTTGACCAATTCCATCGATATACTCCATCGGAACTCTCCAGCAAAACAAAGACTATTCATACAATAAGAGATACGAGCAGCTTCGATAGAGAGAGATGGCATTAAAAGAGTTTTGTTGTTGTTTCTTGTATGACCTAATTCATAATTAGTTAATCTTGATGTTGAGTTATGTGATTTATGCCATAAGTTATGCCGTGTTTGTGGTGTCATTTCCTCACTTCGGATGAAGGCGTTCCACTACAAACAATGATGTGATATGGTATAATGACGATGAGTTCATAGATCGCTTGGCGAATTTGAAGAGGGTGTGTTAAAATGCTTGCCGAGCAAAGGGACTTCGAAAGCTTTTATTTTATTTCCAAATCACAGCGCGATTTATTTTCGACCCCTTTTCTTTGGATTTTCTATCACTCCCTCCTCAGTTTCATGAGATAGCGAGGGTTCTAAAGTGATATGTCTCGAGACAGTACCTGACTGATCGTTGGTTCCCCTCAAAGATGTACCATCATAGCTTGTTTGTTCAGAAATACTATAACTACCCAATCCTTGTGAAAATCCAGATTCCCCTGCTTCGGATTGCTGCGAGACCTCCCAATTTAAACCAGAGGGTAATTCATCGATGATAGAACAAATTCTCTTCAGATGGGTCGGATATCGTAAACATTCTTGGTGAATTTATATGCTGTCCATTTCTCTTTACCATCTAATGCTGTAAAGTCGAATGTATGAATCGGATGGCGATAGAAAGTGGTATTCCCTTCATCATCGATTATAGGATAATGACCATAAATCCTTACGGTCCGGTGATCATGCGATATTGAAAATGCGAGTATCTCTCGATGAAGCTCTTTTTCTCGATTTACAAGTCTGAAGAGTTCCACTACCCCTCTTACTGCAAGTGTCATACTATGAGCATTTTGTCGATCGGCAATATCGAGAGCCGCGGTACCACACTTGACCTCGCATGTAAGAAATGGAAAATACATATAGTATGTACTCATAAAGAAAGATAATTCCAAGAAGCCACCAATAAACGGCTGGATTTTTTCAAGCTGATCTTCGGTGAATGCAGTTCGCTTGAATCCAACAGCATAGTCGGGTTGCGGACGAGGCTTGATTAGGGCGATGGAACTGTTCCAGCCTTCGTTGACACTTTCGATCAGGGGTTTTAGATGTTTTGGGTTACGTATAGCTAGAGACTGGGCTGACGGAACGATTAATCGAGCGATATCTTGAATAACCTTTGCTTCGTTTCTGTCTTGTATCATTTCGCACGTTTCTTCGAAGAGATCATCCTGAAACAATGAATCCTCTGGAACTATTTGCTCAGCTTCAAGAAGAGTCCGGCAAACAGTCTTGCTTGTGTCCGCGATACCCAAATTCGACTTATGCATAAAGCTACCCTTGGTTTCCAGCAAGATTTTATATTGCGGGCTTTGATATGGAGCACTTTTGATTTCCCTTGGCTTTTGATCGCTAGGTGTAACGTAGCTGGATACCGAAGAGCCAGCATCGGATTGCTTGCCATAAAGAGTTGAAGAAGATTTCTTTCTTGCAAGCAGATGATTCATATTGTCCTCTAGTTCAAAGTATTCCTTTGGCCAACGAAATTCATTCGTCCAATATTCAAGTGGGTTGATCTTCTCGCTGGCATCAATTGTTTTATTCTCGCAAATTGTATCCTCAGTGTGAGGCTGCGGAGTCGATAATCGTGGCCGTTTTTCGAAGGGAATGATAGAAGGGGGCATAGCTTCGTTTTGTAATCGTTTTCGCTTCAGTTGATAGTCCTCGATATACGGAAACTTAACAGAGGTTAGCTTTGTAGTATATCGAAATAAGAATAATATATCTCGATATTAGGAATATTGTTAGTAGGGAAAGGAAATGGCTACTTCGATTTAATATTTCTGTCTTTGGATATCATTTGTTTTTGGGGAAAGGTTATTTTTTCTAGACATACGCTCTTACAAGGGGAGGGCTGCTGCCTTGAATCTTGCTGCCCAGCCTTGTGCGGATTATATGTAACCATATCGAATGGTAGATGAACATGTGAATGGAAGACTTGCTTTGATGAATGGTCGAGGCAAGACCGTTGTGGGTATCAGTTGACACTAAGCCAAAAAAGGACTAGTTGATGCTCAATCATCTTTGGTTATCTCATCTGTCCTTGCAAAGGATCTCACTTCTGGAATAGGGTGAAACCACTTCTGGACATTTATCAGTTAACAGTCACAAATCGAAAGTTTATAGCGGTTCAGCAGAAGTGAAACCAAGAATGCTCTATCCTGCTGTACGGTGACTATACTTTCCCCGTTTTCCCCCCCAAACAAGCATCATTAGTCATTAGTTTTAGAGCCACCCCCGCCCCCATTCATTCAATCGTCACATTTACCAACTTTCTAGAAGGGATCGAGCTTGTAGGTGGAGTATGATTTTCGGCGCTTATTTCTGGCTTCCTCTGGTGTCATTAACGCCACAGTATATCGATATCTCCACATTATTCAATCCATGATGAAGCCACAATTACTGTAAAAACACATAAAGCTTCGAGAAGAGCTCAGCTAGATCATGCTGTATGTTCGTCCTCAAGATTCATCATTCTGATTTTTCCTTTCACCTAGTCTTTAGTCAGCAGTATCCCCTCATCTTAATCAACCGTTGAATCTTCAGCAGCATAATCACCTCATTCCACATTTAACATTATAACAGTCATTGGAATAGGGTTACAACCAACTCTTGGATTATAATTTCATGAATCAAGGTATTCAATTGGCTCTATACTCTGATAAGGGCATTTTTCTAACAAAATCTTCGCAAGATGGAGACAAATTCCAAGTCTGGTCCTGCGACCCCAGATATTAAGCTGGTTACGATCGATGTCAAGATGCAGATTCGTACTCTCCACGCGGTTGACAAACAGAGCCTTGCTAATCCTAATTTTAATAACTAACTATATCTCTGTCACAGAAAATTACTTTCCTTCAGGAAACAGGTGGAATGACAGAAGAAATCGAACGAATGATGACTGAACTCACAGCACTTTGCAACAAAGGCGACTCTATTTCGACAACTCGCACGCCAGAGCCTGCGGGAGCCACACTTTTCCCAAAGCTCCTCTCAAAGCCCGAGAGGATGCAGGCACACTCTGAATATCCTGGTCCGAATCTGACACATCTCTTGTTAATGCCTGGAGACACCATCATCGCTTTCGCATATGTCAGTGAGGTGATTGCCGTCGGTTTCAATACGCGAACGAATTTAGGAGGTCGATTTCCTGTTAATACCGTAAAGAGGATTGATCCACAAGCTCACGAGAAAGTCGAGATATTCATTGCCAAATCTCCGCTTACCGTACATGACAATGCTCCATTTCCTTTGAATTATAAGACTGGACAATATGTTAGAGTGTGCAGTTGGGAAAAGGACAGGCGTTACACCTACGGCTTTAATCTTAGTACTCTTGCTATGGGCAGATTTGACGTCAGGTATCAGTTCCAGAAAATTGAGTGGCTTGAAGAAACCTGAAGACTTTTATTGAATTAAATGGGGTTCTAAGCATGGTAAATGTTCTCCATTCGGCCAAAAGATATTTTGTTCCTCTAATACTATCAGATTCTTCTGTGCTACCCGTTATATAACCTCTATCGTCTCTTAGTAGAGCCTCCGATTTGACTTCTTCCATTTTCCTTTCCTTAATAATACTATAAGTCGAGAAGAATGGGGCTCCAATCCTGTTCCGACAATAGCAGACAAGGAGCGTCCCAAGAACAATTGCTGACATTTCTTACCCACCACACTATGCAAGTACTAATTGAATCGCAAAGGCTGTTCAATCGAATGAGTGATACGTATATATATATATGGGATTCATAAAATAGCCACAGTGTAGATCAACAGAGTAATATGTCAGTTATGTATCACGATCAGTGTTACGAGTGGTGATGTGAAACTTAAGTTAGACTAGTGCAGTTTTGTTGTAAAGTTGTTACTCAGTGTGGAATTAATATTCCCCCAATAGCAAAATATCTTGATTCGACAATAGTATGAGACCACTAAATCCGAGAAGTTCCAACTACTCATCCGTCTGTATGATATATCTCGAGCCCGCCTTTACACTTCCCGCTCTCTAGATGTTGAGTCAATCCACTCAAAGTCAAGAAACTCGTAGTTTTTCATAGCTGGAATGTTTTGATCTTTGGAATGAGTGACAAAGGCCAATGAATTATCTCTGGGGTGTGAGCTGGTGAAGCTCCTTAGGGCGAAGATGTCGATCTCATCCTATAAGGAAGCCCTAGGTGGTATGAAAGACTTAATAGTAATGAAGTTGATGAATAGATGAATGGGAATGAAATCGGTTCCTGTGATGATACTGAAAATTTCAATTCATTGTACCAATTTGGTTTAACGTTGAATTATACAGCTATGAGATTATAACGAGTGTGTAAGTTACTGTAAGCTTGATTTCTCCTTGCTAGATGTATCTGGAGTGTGCAACATAGCAAGAGAATGAGGCGTCTATCTCATACTCCAGAAATAATGAGTTGTGACGATCCACCAGAAATAAAACAAAAAGCACTCCTGCAATGGCGCATGTTAACATAGAGCCGGGTGACTCAGCATCTCAGGATCTCAAGTACCATAAGTTTCTATAAAGGCCTACTGACCACTTGAGCTTGGCTGGGGTGCGTCACCTGTCACAATAGCAAGCTGTTAAAACACTCATCCGCACTCATCCGCACTCATAGAGCAAACTCGCACCATCTCCTGCGTGGTGTATGAACTATCCAATCAAGTCCTGCTTCGGAATGCCTAATTCTTATATTTGAGACTAAAAATCACCGCTTGCAACTTCGCAACTTCAGAGAAAAGGTATTTTTCATGACCAGAAATCCATTGTGCAGCGACAATTGAACTTCTCACCACGCGGGAGCCTATGCTCTACAATCTTGTGTAGCTCTACTCAGCATACTCATGGATATAGTCTATATCTGCCAGGTTTGGGCATCGGGCGGGCTGACCCAGATACACCCGGGTATTTTGACGAATAGTTGCCCTGCTATGTGCTTATAGGGTACGAATGCATCTCATTGATGTCTGCAACAATGCCTCATCAAGACCAAGTCAAGACCAAGTCAAGACCAAGTCAAGAATGAAAGTATAACAAATTGCAGTCGTCTTTAACTTAGGTAATGATCAAATTTCATATTAAAGATATGATACCAACTAGGTATCAAGCGCAAGTACGACTGTAGTAAACCACAGCGAGTATTTTGGTTACAAACAGCTCATTGACGTGCTGAATCAGACAAGAGGAATAACCATCTACATCAGGATAATTTTAAATGTTAGAGGGTAGTGCTTTTGTTATTTCGAGAGGGATTTTAGACGTACTATAAGAGAGCTTCTGAACTAGCACCACTATTGAAACTTGGCAGATTTGGCAATAAGATCCTAAAATGAGCACATTGACTACCGCAGGACATATAAACTTGACATGAACTATTATGGCACTGAAATGAAGATGATTATAAGCCGGAATTCGCAAACTTAGTTGCCCATCTTTCTTGACTACTTAATTAGGAATATCGCATAAGTATCACGACATATCAATGGCTTCATGGCGTGACCATTCTAACTGTGGGGAAATTGCTTGAGTGCCTGAGGTAAATCAACCCCATCAATCTCACCACATCCGAAAATAACGCGAGATGCAGATTATCCAGTGATCTGCATCATGCAAGATAATCACGACATTCGAGTTATGTATGCGTAATTACATACACAACATTCAAAGAGGCTAAACTAAAATGAAATCGAGAGCTGAAAATGTGGTGATTGAAATACCCCGCACCCCCCCCTCAATCACTTCTTCCGCTGTATCCTTTTGTGGATTTTCCATTCCTTAAATATATTTTCTGGAAAAATGGCCGCCCAAAGCACATCAAGTTCTGAGAATGATCTATATTCAGAATATCATCAGAAATTTCAATCTGCCATACCTCAAAATGAAGAAGAATGGCTTTCAATAGCATCAGAAATTTCCCAAATCTTCTCAAAAGACGCTGCAAAGAGAGACATCGACAACAAATCCCCTCGCGATGAGGTATCATTATTGAAATCATCAGGATTGCTAAAAATATTGGGCCCAAAGAAATATGGTGGAGGTGGTCAATCATGGGATATCGGATACAAAGTGATCAGAGAAGTAGCTAAAGGTGATGGATCTTTGGGTATGCTACTTGGATATCACTTGCTTTGGTCGACAACAGCAAATGTCGTGGGAACAGATGAGCAGAAAGATCGATTACAAAAGGAGATAATTGAAAATAATTATTTCATCGGAGGTAAGTGAAATCATGTTAAAGAAATCAAGGGTTAACAAACTGACACTATCAAACAGGTGCCGTTAATCCAAGGGATTCAGATTTGAGCATCAAATCAGACGGTGATCATATTGTGTTCAACGGACAAAAGCACTTCAACACTGGTGGAGTTGTATCTGACATGACAATTCTTGAAGGTGTATTGGAGGGAACTGGAAAGCACATCTTTGCTGCTGTGCCAACTAGACAACCTGGAATTCAATTTGCCGTAAGTGAGAATGTAGATGAAAATTTTGTTTTCATAGCTGATATTACTTCCTTAATAGCACAATTGGAACAACATTGGTTTAAGACTCACCGAGTCTGGTAGTGTCAAGATTGAAAATGTTAGGGTTTCCTGGGAAGATGCATTAGGTTGGGATGCCCAAACCAAGGAACCACTACCTCAAATCCTTACTGTCCCTTTCGCGACCCTACTACTTCCTACGATTCAATTGGTTTTCGCAAACTTTTATATCGGAATCTCTCTTGGAGCCATCGAATCAGCAGCCAAATATACGACGACTTATACGCGTGCGTGGCCTTTCGGCGGAGATAACAAGGATAGTGCAACAGAGGAGTGGTATATTCTTGAGCGATATGGCACATTCCATGCACATCTATCGGCAGTTGTAGCTTTAGCAGATTCTACTGGTGAGAAGTTGACAGACATATATGCGAAACATCAAGGTGAACGTTCAATCTCTGCAAGAGAACGTGGTGAATTGGCAGAAGCGGTTGCAGCTGTCAAAGTTGTTGCCACTGACGTTGGCTTAAATGTGACAAGTGGAGTATTTGAAATGACTGTAGCAAGAGCGACAAGTAAGAATGTTGGATTGGACCGATTTTGGCGTGATATTAGGACGCATAGTCTTCATGATCCTGTTGCTTATAAGAAGAGAGAACTTGGAAGGTGGGCATTATTGGGAGAGATTCCCGAACCAACTTGGTACACTTGATCAATTAGTTCCCTTAATGAAGAATGTGAACTGTTGAAATTGGAATTACCCAGCCCTTGAGACAAATTGCAATGATGAGGGATTACCCTGACACTGGATGAGGATTTAGGGTATCGCACATTCTTAAACACGGATGACTTCATTCTAGCATGATAATGTTCCAATTTGAAGAACAAATCACTGTTGTAACTCCGTATTTGAAGAAATTCAACACCTCAAGGGTTTGAAAAGTGAGGACAATCTGGGAATCTGTGAGCCAGATGGATGTGAATTACATGTGGTGATAAATCTTGTGACGCAATTCTTCATCATTTTTAATATTTCAAAGTCGACTCCCGAGACTTCTCAAGAATATGAATTGAAAGAAAACAAAATGAATCATTACCATATGCTTGACGAAACCTGGATGATCTGGTAGATACATTTCTTGAAGGGAAACAAAATCAATGTGGATGACCGGCTTACTAAGCTGAAATTATTAGCGTCAGTTATGTTGACCTTACTTCCAAAACCCCCTCAATACCCAAGCATCCAAAGTCCTCAGCACTACATATTCAAACGCAATCATGACAGTAACCGAAGCTGTAAAGTCCGCCATTGGACTCTCTGGTGCTCCATCTACAAGTATGCTTCCTTGCGTCTCTAGATTCTACTTTACCAAAGACGGAAGCTAACACCCGGCTCAGGCGCAACCCGAGAACAAATGAGCGAAGCCCGATTACCTATCGCATATCGTGATGGATGTGCCGGTCTATTGATTCCCCTCAATCGTTGTCGGCAGGAGGAATATTATCTTCCATGGAAGTGTGAGGTGGGTTTGCGGATCGTTCCAAAAGTATTGGAGTGTCAAGAACAAGGCTGACATTCGGAATTTTATGAAACAGCAAGAGAGACATTCCTACGAAAAATGCCAATACGATGAGTTTAAGAAGAGAGTTGCAAAGATGGACGAATTGAGAGAAGCCAAGGATGGTGCAAGAAGCAATTGATATGGGAGGGGCGATCATGAATCAATGGATGTGTACATATGGCATGGAATGGAATACAAGTTTGCATGATATCGGTATGGACCAAGCATTGTGAAAAGGGGTTCTATTTGCTTCACAGACCCTGGAGAAATGCGTTGCATGGCTATCAGTGGGTATTTTGGAGGTTCTGATATACCTGATGATTTGGCTTGCAAATCAAGCACTTTCACATCGACACCTAGGCGGATTCTTCCTGGGTATTTCATGGGTTCTTCAATTTGCCATTCGGGTGGTTACGCTTCTCTTACGACTTTGTTACAACTCTGTACTTTGAGTTGAAGAGTATTAATGCTTGCCATCGGCACGAGGTTCTACATGCAGATCATGGAAATCCCACCAAGAGCTTCCATGAACTGGCTATCTAGGATTCGACTGCATCACTACATGTAGGTCGGGGTCACATGGACCTGGTAGTATTCGTGGGTGCGTATGAATCCAATTATGGCAAGATATAAGTTTGTGTGTACATATTGATGTGTTTCATAATGTTCATATGTATATGTGTTGCTTTGGTTCTGAACACCGGCCACAAGATTGTACAGGCCCATAGACTTTCAGTCACAACAAGTAGTCTTGGTACTCCATACATTCCAGTTTCTTTCCAATAACGCACCCAAAATATAGCACAGATCGAAACATCAATCTTGTGGGAATGATTAATCTGCTTTCAGGTTAAATCATACACGAGAGTGCACGAAGCTATCTGTTTCGGGGAGTCACTGTCCATTAGCCACTCCCACTAGGCAATGCCTTCAAATTCGCCTCCAGGTATACAACACCAGCTTTGACACCGTCGACAATATACACTTGATTGACATCCTCTGATCCTAATTCTTCCACGAGTGCTTCTCGGACCATGTCGTCCATTCCTGCCATTCCTGCACACCCTAGGCAAATAATAGAACAATCTCTTTTTCCAACCAATCTTTTCACTGCTTCCTTCATTCTTGTGCTGACAGTCTCACTATCGACACTATGAAGCTCGCCAGCGGTGAGGCCTGTAGTCTCTACTCCTTTGAATCTTTCGCAATTTTCTCCCTTTTTAATCCCCAAGAAATCTCTCACACCTGCCCCCAACACTTCTTCCCAGTATTTCCCCGTACTCACAATTCCAAATCCTTCCTTATCACCTTCATTATCACCTAATCTCTTTCCATAGCCCTGTGTCAACAATCCCAAAGACATCATCACACTGGCCTCAAAGATTCCAGTCACGTGTACATTCGGTCTCACTCTCTTCTTGAGTTCCGTAACCAATGGATGAACACTGTAACAGGCTACAAGAAGTGCATCATATTGATCAAGAGTCGATGTAAGGCCCGAAAGAACAACTTCGGTAGAGAGGATTGCATCCTCTTCGTTGTCGATGGACGGAGGACTTGGAAGTTGAGCTGTGTAAAATGAGATTTGAATCTGAGACGAATCACTTATTGTAGAAAGTAAAGTTTGTAGACCCTCAGTCATAGACTTGGAAGAGTTTGGATTTATGATGAGAAGCTTTCTGTCTATAAGTCTCTTGGGTTTGATATCGGTAGTCATATTTGTGGTAAGAGTGGGTTATCCCTCGAGCTTTGTTTGTACAAATAATTATGGATGATTTAGCCTGCAGGTAGAATTTGGGTGAGATATCTCGAACCTTATGTATCTTTGTGACGAGCTCAAGAGTAGATAATATATAAATCAGAACCAGAGGCAAAGATCAAGAAGTCATTTACTTACGATGTTTTATTCACATAGTTATCGAAAGTGGACTTTCTCCAATCACCAGCTTTGTGAAGTGAAGCGGGTTCGGCGGGGAAGCTTAAGCCTCGTTACGGCCATACATTCCGATCTCAACCGCAGCGTCGTCAGAATCACCAACCAGCTACACCACAACTCTAACCATTTCATACATAGATTCTACAATTTGATCTGCCACAGTCTGGAATTATGGCAGAACCACCAATAGGTACTTAGAGGTCATTTCCTCCTTTTATATATCCATACTGACAACAATCGCATAGTCCTCGATGGAGGAACTGGTTTCCTGAAAGTCGGATATGCAGCTCAGGTATGTGGCATTTTGGACTGTTAATAATTGAAGCTATCTAAATGCTTCGGAGTTGACTTTTTGTAATTTTAGAATTTCCCAGAGTTTCAATATCCATCTATCGTCGGTCGACCAATTCTGAGATCTGAAGAAAAGGGTGATGATGGCATGGTCATTAAGGACATCATGTGTGGTGATGAAGCCGCCGCAGCGAGGACAATGCTTCAAGTCTCATATCCTATGGAAAATGGTATTGTCAAGAAATGGGATGATATGCAACACCTTTGGGATTATACATTTTACGAGAAAATGAAGGTTGATCCTACTGGCCGGAAGATTCTCTTGACAGAACCACCAATGAACCCCTTAAAGAACAGAGAACAAATGTGCGAAGTTATGTTTGAGAGGTATCAATTTGGAGGAGTTTACGTGGCTATTCAAGCTGTTTTGGCTCTATATGCCCAAGGTACTTTTATTCTCTCAATTGCGCGGCAAGCGGTGTGCAGGACGTCGTGTGTACTGATTGTCAATAGGTCTCAGTTCTGGTGTTGTGGTCGATTCTGGAGACGGAGTTACGCACATTGTACCAGTCTACGAATCAGTTGTTCTCAATCATCTTACTCGTCGTCTTGATGTCGCCGGTCGAGATGTCACACGAAACCTAATTGCTCTCTTATTACGTCGCGGATATGCTTTGAACAGAACAGCGGATTTCGAAACTGTTAGACAGATTAAGGAGAAGCTTTGCTATGTTTCTTACGATCTTGAGTTGGATCAACGCTTGAGTGAAGATACAACTGTATTGGTTGAAAGCTACACTCTACCTGATGGGCGTGTGATCCGCGTTGGAAGTGAACGTTTCGAAGCTCCCGAGTGCCTCTTCCAACCTCATCTCGTCGATGTTGAACAACCCGGTATCGCCGAATTCCTCTTCAACACCATTCAAGCTGCCGATGTCGATGTGCGATCCTCTCTCTTCAAAGCTATCGTTTTGTCCGGTGGATCATCTATGTATCCTGGTCTGCCATCACGACTCGAGAAAGAATTAAAACAATTATGGTTAACAAGAGTTCTTGGTGGAGATCCTGAACGCTTAAATAAGTTCAAGGTACGAATTGAAGATCCTCCTAGGAGGAGGCATATGGTTTTCTTGGGAGGAGCAGTGTTGGCAAACATTATGGCTGATAAAGAGAATATGTGGATCACAAAGCAAGAATGGGAAGAGCAAGGCACGAGAGTATTGGAAAAGTTGGGACCTAGATAGGAGTAGATGAGAGGAGTTATGGTGGATTGAGTCATTGATGAATATGAATGCATTGCGTGGGCTAGCCTTTCTTCTATCGTATGGAATCAAAATTGCTTTTTGTGTCTGGATATATTAGTGAAACAGGCAGAGTATCTCGTTTTGACCTAATTTGGCCACCTTTCAGAATAAGAGAATCACTCCATCATCTATATGAGGGTCGTTTGCCTTCGACGTGGAGCAGCGTTTCGATGATTTTCAGATGATAGTCCCCACTAATCGACAAGTGCTCTCTTCACGACCTGCTTTCCAACATTACTTAAGTATAAATCATCAATTGGAAGGACCATTGAAGTAATTCTGACAACTTGGCTGCACACACATGTGTTGTTGATCTTTAAATCTTCGGGACTATATTTCTCTCTACTTTCGTGTGCAACACTTCCCTCTCATCCCTCTGGCTTTACGTTGAGGTTTCTGATTCTTAAAGTTTCTTTGCCCATTCTAGCGTTTCATTCTTTCGTACTTTGTGTATCTCAAATGCTTTTCATAGTGTAAATTACTTGAATTTCGGATCGTATACGAAGATCCGGGGGCGTTTCATTTGTAGCCCGAAAAGTTCAAAGTCCGAGGAGAATTAGCATGATGTGCGATCAAAATAGGCTTTCAGCAGCCATATATTGGGAACAACTAAAGGTGGAATCTCCATTCGTGTTCAAACTCTAGATCTAGCTCCCTATCCCAGGTCTTCGGTTTAGCTTTCATAACCCTTCCATGTCTACATTCATCGAAAGCGACATTTTCTTCTATCGAATTCCGCCCCTTGAATTCTATCTGGTCTTGGTTCAACACTTAATGATCTTCCAAGTTCCAAATTTCCGTGCAATTTAACCTCCAAGCATCTAAAAGAATGCCTGAATTGTTGAGCTTCAATGGCCATGCTACCCTTGCGCGTGATATCATCACGGGTTACAGAAAAGTCGTCCCAATACTTACATTGCCTGTGACACTGTGAGACTAGTTGCTGGCAAACCTAGATTGCGGATTAACTCAATGTACTCTGGGCTTGGGCTCTTTAGGGAACTCTGCGGATGTAAACTATTAGAAGCTCACTGAGCTTCACTCATGAGACAAATTCCAATGATCTTGGAACTGCTTTCGTGTAGTCTGGGTAAAATATAAATGCTGCGTTGGACTCTGGTATCTTCGCTATATTTGATGGTAGCAATCTATACCATTTCTGAACTAAAGAAAGTGCTGAGTTTCGCATCGTGTCCTTCTGATGTTCGAGGTTAAGAGACTGGGATTCAAGACAGATGATACAGTGGTAGATCTCACGAGCATTGCTTGTGCTAGGGCTGTGAAGGTGGCGGTTTTGACCAACAATTGGCAGGAAGGTAGCTTTTGATCATTGTCTCGTAATGGAAACCCAAGGAGCTAGATACTTATGGCGAGCTGAGGCGAGAATGTGTGCACCAAAGATTATATATATATTTCGCTTGTTTGTTGGCAGTTTTGGAGCAGGATTGCATCACAATTGCAATAGGCATATTCAGAAGAGATTTTCAATGTTGAGTTTGCTAGAAGGTAAGATGAATGGCTTTTGTTGCCATTCAGCCGGAGTGGATAGAAAGTTCTTGTAGACTGTCAGGAGTGACGCTTGCAAACATTATTCGAGACTTGGAATACACTGATTTCCCGCTTTGGACATTGAAGATATACAAATAAAGAAC
Source organism: Botryotinia calthae (assembly GCA_004379285.1). Taxonomy (NCBI): domain Eukaryota; kingdom Fungi; phylum Ascomycota; class Leotiomycetes; order Helotiales; family Sclerotiniaceae; genus Botryotinia; species Botryotinia calthae. The sequence goes on along the minus strand of PHWZ01000106.1, from coordinate 78,034 downwards.
CAGGAGACTCTGATATCACATTGAAGTTGGTATGGCTTGATTTTACACATAGTCAAGGTTTGTAAGCCGATGCGGAAATTTGGCTCAAGGTCAAATGATGAAGAAATTCTGTAGCATGGACAGGAGGCTTAGGATTAATGATATTGATAGCGAAATGCAAACCAGAGAATAATAAATGGTGAATGATTACAAGTCTGGCACAGACTATGCAATGAAGCTTCTACTTGATAATGAATGGTAGAAAAGATCAACACCTAACGCCGAGCTAAATTTAATATCATAATGTGTATCTTACACTAAGAGCTTGTGATTCTAATTCAATCAACTCTTCTCAGCCTTCCCCAGACTTCATCGGCATCCTTTCTACCTCTAGTCTCAGGAACTTTCCAACTAACAAATATTCCGCACAATACCGCCAAAGCTGCAAATATAAAGTATGCCCATCCCACACCTCCAAGAGCTTTGTTCAAGCTCGAGTTGATAATGGGGAAGAATTGGGCTACTATAAAAGTAGCAAGATAATTGGCTGCCAAACCTACACTTTGCGTTGCACCCACAGCCTCTGGACCCACAAACTCTGATGCCATCATGAAAGGAACAGGACCAAGACCTGTGGCGAAAAACGTCACGAATAAGGTGACTGAGATCGCAGAGAGAATTTTGATTTCCCAACGAAGGGATAATGCCAATAATAGAGACATGGTACCCATACCAGTTATAGAAAGGAGGAGGCATGCCTTTCGACCAATTTTATCGGCTAATGGAGCACATGCGACGGTTGCGACAAGATTTACCACCGAAATAAGAATTGTAATGATGGACGAAGAGACGGGAAGAAGACCAGATAGGAGTGATACGGAATACATGATAATACTGTTGATGCCACAAAGTTGTTGAGAAAACATAATACCAATGACGGCAATGACTGCAGGCTGATAGAAAGGATCTTTGATGACTTGAAAGAATCCAACATTAGGAATGGATTTATGTGATGATGACTTGCTAGCAACAGAATCTCTTCTGGTCAGCTCCGGGTCAAGTAAAAGGCGTTCCTCTTCCTCTTCGGATGGCTTAATATCCCAATGTTGAATCTCTTCCTCGATGGAATAGCCATGCCCTCTAATTCGCCGGAGGGTTCTCGTGGCATTTTGAGTGTCTTTATGTGCGGCAAGCCATGTTGGACTTTCTGGAATGAACAACAGCCCAACCCCTTGTAAAAATCCAAGTCCAGCTCCAACCGCCAATATGACTCTCCACTTTGACCCTTTACTTAAATAATAACCCAGAACCTGAGTAAGTAGTATTCCTACATTCGTGGAAATTTGTGTCATCGATCCAAACAATCCCCTTTCTTTAGGCGGTGCAACTTCTGAAATGTAGATTGGCACAACGACAGTCGATGCTCCAGCACCAATACCCGAGAAGAACCGGCCAACAGACATCATTGGAACTGTTCCGGCTAAGATTTCCAAAATTGATCCCAGTATGAAACAAACACTTGTAATTCTCATGGCGAACAATCTCCCATAACTTGTCGACACGGCGCCTCAACCCAATGCTCCTAATAATCCACCTAGAACAAAAAGAGACGAAAGAGCGGCGAATTCGGCTTCGGTCATAGGGATACATTGTGGAAGTCCGGTACGAACAGTTGATTCGACATGACTTTGTTTCTTGCATGTAATGACATCTTGGGGAGCATTCAATTCAGACTTGTAGGACAAGTCAAGTTAGCTATTATTCGTAGAAGTGATAGATAGTATAAGAATAGTACAAGATGGTATGTGCGATGTATGCGATGTGCTAGTCTCTGTCATCAACATGAAAGTAATGATATTACATACCAAATGAAAGCCAAACTGTAAAGGTCCAAGGGTTGAGATAAATATGAGGAAAAGTAGATAGGGAGTGATATCCTGAATACATTGTCTCATGCCTCCTGAGGCCATATTGAGCTCAGTCTAAAATGTGTAAATTGATGAGGATGATTCATGCGTTGCAAATAAATAGTGAAGCTCGTGAGGTTTGTTGAAAGTATATACAATATGACTTGATAAATTCAATCTTCATCAGGTCTGGAATGCTAGTAGTAGTTTGCGTTGGCCCGATAGTTTGTGAAACAGGAGCTTTGTGTTACATTGTGGTTTGCTGTGATGTGTCGGTAGAGAGACAGAAACGTCATGAGGACCTCGGAATTTATGAAAGTTATTTGTGTATTTGTGTAATTATGCAGATAAGGCTGGCTCGAGGCTGGGTGTTGGTCGCGGCTGTCTAGGCTCGCTAAGCATGTATTATCTATAAGGATTGATATTTCAGTTTGATATGAAGGCTACCTACGGAGTGCTAACTCCCAAGTACCTCTACACAATTATCAATTGGTATACAGTTCTCACTTGAGCTACTAGTTATCCTACCATTTCTGTTTGGCCATTTGAGTTTGATACTGGTATAACTTCTGTCCACCACCAATCAATACCTACTTCTTACTCCATCAGTCCACAGCCCTTTCAAAAACCCTACACCCTACACCCTACACCGTCCCACCTCCCCCCCATTTCTGCATTCTTATTATCCCAACTTGTTGGTCCATACTACTGCCCCCCGCTCAGAACGATACAAGTCACTCTACGAGAATAAGAACCTGTGAAACAAGAACAACCCAGTTCCTTCGGTTGGATATACGGACACTCCGGATACCTGTGAGAACGTGGAAGGAATTGTCGATAACAACGAATGTTTACAAGGTATCTGCATCTTACAAGTGACGATCCACCTACAGTGCCGCCTCCGAAACACCTACCTGTCAAATCTTCCTTCATATCCCACGTTAGTATAGATCTAACTTGGCTTTACCCGTTTATTCGAAAGGCTTCCCCTCTTTAGGTCATCTCATCTGACCGCTATCTCCGAATCTCGCCCTGCAATTCCTCTCCCATCTTTGAACATTACTTGATTACACATGAACCGTTCAAAGACGCAGGTGCACAACTATCCCGTGTGACCCTATCATCGCTGTATCGAATCACCGCAGAAAGTGACAATCATCATTCACTCATCGTTCAATTCTCAGCCTGGGGCTTTCCCATATCACAACACATCACATCGCATTAGCTACATTACAATTGCATATCTTTTCGTCTAGGTCATCTGAAATTGTCTCGTCTTATCATTCGAGATTTGTGAATTTGATCGGCCGACATATGTCTTGTCCTTCCATGCTGTTGCTAAGACTCTAACTCACAACTTTCCTTTCCTGGAACTTTGATGTCAAGCGCGTCTCGTACTATACCTCATACCGACTTACATACATATTGTGCGACCAGGTAGCCTTTTTCGCGGCAAATTTGATCATCTTCCCCGATACGAAGCTAATTTTGAAGGGATTCTTTGACACGCTTGATGCAACCGACTGTACTCACAACCTGCATCTAAATTACGCTCGACTGCATCTCGCCGACCCTGCACTACTGCAAAGCAGTATTACGCTACCTGCTATTCACACCCACACTCGCACGCGCATTTGAAATCTACCCATTGCTATTCCCCTTGTTTTGCCCACATACGAGCTTGTCTAAGATTGTCTTGGTTGGGAGATTTACAGACTGTGATGCCCACTGAATCTGCATACTAATCAAGCACGACCAAGCCTAAGTACGCCGCCCCCGCCGTATGCACACGCGTTATCCACAATAACAATAATGAGCCTGACATCTAATCCACCGTCATCCGGCGGCCCATCCTCGATCTCCGCATCTAGAACTCAAATAAAAAGATCTGTTCAAGCTGTTTTTGAAGGTAATGTAGATATATAACTTTTATTTTATCTCTCTCAAACAAAATTGTTCGATAGAATTATTATTTTTCGTTGTGTTTGCTACTTTCCTCATCAACAGAGGCATATTTTATCAAAATCTTCATCTCTGATCGGCACCTTGATAACTCTTTCCAATATGGTTTGAAAACTCTGATCTCTTGCTTCATCAATCATCAAATCATTACATCTATCAATCGATTTTCTATTTTAAATTAATTTATAAACATTGAATATGTATCCTACAAGAAGACCTCCTCCATTCTACACCCCTAGTAGTTCGTTGTTATCCTACTTAAATTAGGCTTCACCAAACTAACTGACAAATCCCAGGTACAGCTGAAAGATCAGCCAATCCTAATTTGGGGTATCAAAGCAAAGTTCGAGTTATTGATCGATACAAAGTCATTGGTTTCATTAGTTCTGGTACATACGGGCGAGTTTACAAAGCAGTTGGGCGAGATGGACGACCCGGGGAATTTGCCATCAAAAAATTCAAACCAGGTGAATAGAGATAAATTCACATCAGCACTGTCATGCGTATGCTAATGTATCTCAGATAAGGAAGGGGAAATCCAATATACGGGTATCTCACAGTCAGCAGTTCGAGAGATGGCACTGTGTTCAGAGTTGAGTCACATGAACGTCATTGGCCTCATTGAGATTATTCTCGAAGACAAGTGTATCTTCATGGTATTTGAGTATGCCGAACATGACCTTCTCCAAATTATCCATCATCATACCCAACCTACCCGCCATCCCATTCCCGCTCCAACAGTTAAATCCATAATGTTTCAACTTCTCAATGGCTGCCAGTACCTTCATGCAAATTGGGTACTTCATCGTGATCTCAAGCCCGCCAATATCATGGTATCCTCCGCAGGAGAAGTGAAAATTGGTGATTTGGGACTTGCTCGACTTTTCAACAAACCATTACATTCGCTTTTCTCTGGTGACAAAGTTGTAGTCACGATATGGTATCGAGCCCCGGAACTTTTACTAGGTTCAAAGCATTACACACCAGCCATTGATATGTGGGCTATTGGGTGCATTTTTGCTGAACTTCTCTCTCTCAGACCGATCTTTAAAGGCGAAGAAGCGAAAATGGATAGTAAGAAAACGGTACCATTCCAGAGGAATCAAATGCAAAAGATTGTCGATATAATGGGATTACCAACCAAGGAAAAATGGCCACATCTGGTACATATGCCGGAATACTCACAACTTTCCACACTCTCAGCCAGTGGACATGCAAAAGCCGGATACTCAAGTTTGGAGAAGTGGTATCATCAAACCATAAATTCATCTCCTACCTCGGTCCCAGTATCGAATTCAATTCTAGGTGGTGAGGGGTACAAGCTATTGAGTAGCTTACTCGAATATGACCCTGAAAAACGATTAACAGCGCAAGCAGCATTAACACATCCATTTTTCAGCACAGGGGACAAAGTTAGTGCCAACGTCTTTGAGGGGGTCAAAACAGAATATCCGCACAGGAGGGTTAGTCAGGATGATAATGATATTCGAACGGGAAGTCTACCTGGCACAAAGAGAAGTGGATTACCGGACGATTCAAGACCAGCGAAAAGATTAAAGGAATGAGTCATGGAACATCATCGGATCTATGCAGGGTATCAATCTTATCAATTGAATGTTCTTTGAGGATCTCAGCATTGGGTAAGGCACTATTGTTACAATGGTACGTAACGATGGTACCTTCGGATCCCTAGATCGGCAGGGTTCGAATTTCAAAAGCATACTCGTAAAATCTGGAGGGGGTTGGAAAATCATGAAAAAATTGCACAGCCACAATGCGATTTGTTAATTTTGCTGGCAATTTTTGGAGGGATCCCCAAGCGAGCACTTCATTGGCATGAATTGATATAATAACTCATCCAAACTAAGTTTCGAAAACTCAGCATAATGATGGGAAACGCTTCGGGTTATTTTTTTGATGATCATCATATGATGACGATGACGAGGGGCATAATCTGGGCATCGATGTTGAATGAATAAATGCAGCAGAAATGACTTATAAGTCATATTCTTCTCATCAAATTCCAAAACTTGGTAGTATTATCATTTCGCCATTGGATCTCGGAATCGGATTGAACCAGTCCAAAAAGGACTGTCGATTGCGAGAGTTCCCAATTTGGCGACACTCAAATTCCTCCAGACGACCATTCTAAATGTCCGTAACTTTTTGAAGTAATCGGGTTCATAAAATTGCAATCTACATCATATCTTCCAATTCGCATCTCAAGCTATCAAGATGTGTCGACCCTACTCTTTCACTCGCACGTCGTCTTCTCATGCTCGCTACAATCCAATTTACGAAGAAACGGAAGTCAAGAAAGCCGAAGCCAGCGGGAACTCACGATGGTCATTTCCATTCTTCACATCAAATCAACCTACAGGATACGAAACTGTAAAACCACAACCACGACAATCTAGTTCCCCACCACCTCGTACATCCGGTACTTTCTTCGCAACAAATTACAATACTTATACACCAACAAGCAGCACTGATAACATCTACGATGCAGCCGAGAAATCCACGAAACCTGCGAGTGACCGAAGAAAGCGGTTCTCATTCCCTTCTTTTCCTTTCTTCGGAACAAACAACAGTGGCGATGGCACCGAAGTTGATGATGACTATGGTTACCGGTCCAATTCGTTCAATGATGGAGAAAATAGAACCGATCCATTTCTCGACCCTGTAGACAACTTGAAGAAAGAGAACAAGAAGGAAAAGCAGAAGGAGAAGCAGAAGCAGAAGCAGAAGCAGAAAACCTCTACATCAACCAAAGATTCTGACAACAAGAAGCCAAGTAAATCCTGGCAAGAACGAGGATCGGCTAAGAGAGCAGAAGCAAAAGAGGAGAAAGAGAAAGCCAAGGAACAAGAAAGGGCCCGCAAAAGAAATAGCGGTTTAGGGTGGGCAAAATCTTGGTCGTTTGGAGGTGAGAGATTTGGGGGAACCATTCTGGCAGATGGCAGTGGAGTGAGAATGCCAATTTTCAGATGTAAGGGTCCTTGTGGACTGTCTTGTGGGTTTTGAATGGTCTCTCGTTGACTGTATATAGAATGAGTACAGGTCTGGATTGGGAAATGAGGTGTTGAAGGGTTTGAGGGGGATGTCAGCTATCAGCTATTGGCGGTGAATGGAGTTCAAGTGATTGGCTTTTGTGAAATACAGATATCGACAGCATAGAATATAAAAGAAAATTGCATCTGCAACAATAGCACTTGAAATTGTGGCCACGCTGATATTTTTACCACAACCCCGATCGAAAGTCATTGTATATGAAATTCAGCAATTGTGCAAGAGCTAGAATTACAAGGTTTTCATTTTTGTAGGTATGATGGTAATTTTTTCTACCTCCCTCAAGGTCTCAGTTCAGCTCCGCTCTGCCTTGCCATTCCCATGCCCTAGACCACTTCTTTACTCGCTTAATATTACAACTTTCTTGTTTTCCTTTCCTCCAATCGTTCTAGTCCCCCCTCTCCTAAGAGGAAACCTCAAACCTGCCTCTCTACGTCGCGCCACCCGATGGAAGAATGGAAACAAGAAAGAATCAATGGTGAATTAAAGGATAAAGAAAACTCTTGGTATCGCCGCCATCCCCGTAAGTAACGTACATATGAACAACCTCACCATAAAAAAAGAACGCAAGAAGTACGCATTTATGCATGCGCAAGTGAGAAATTAACAAAGAGAGATATGAGGAGATCCTTATATTGGAGGATAGTAAGAGGAGATGTGACCGAAGATAGGTTGGTTGAAATGACGAGATGACAGTAATAAGGAGCCGTTATGGAGTTGGACATCGTGAACGTGAACAAGTAGATGTGACTCAAATGAACCGATATGACATGTTACTGGGAACCAATTATTCTGCCTAGGTATGTATATTTCGTGGAGGGACATATTCGTAGGAGGGGGATATATCGTGTAGTCTGAGGTATAAAGCGGTGGTAAAGTCTGATTATTGAGAAATGATATTATGCGTTCTGAGTTGTATAGTCAACAGCACTATTATTTCGTTTGTGGAGCGGGTCTTCCTTCATTTGTTTTCGAAAGCCAAGCCTGTGTCTCAACGTCAGCATAGTCACAAAATCATCTGCGATGTGCAATTGATGCAGCATGAAGAAATAGAAAACGTACCAGTCCTTCCATTAACCCCTCGCCGCTAGTGGCACAACTTGGTACTACGAACCAGACCTTGTTCCTCAATTCGTTCAACTTAAGTTGTTCTGTGACCTCAGGTGGCTTCATGGCTTCTCGATTGTCAGCTTCTCACTTGCAAAAAGACAGTGACCATTAAACTGTATCACCCACCTCCAGCAATATCCTGCTTGTTCGCGAAGACTAGGAGTAAAGAATCTTGCATTTCTCTGTCATTGATAATGCGATGTAACTCTTGTTGTGCTTCTGCTATGCGTGCTCTGTCACTGGAATCGATCACAAAGATAAGTCCTTGAGTACCTAGATTTCGACAAATTTCAGTTAGAATTTGCTCCGACTCGTATTCCTCAGATCAAGAGATGCTTCGTAGACAATCGAGTACATACCACTGAAGTAATGTCTCCAAAGAGGTCTAATCTTATCTTGTCCACCAACATCCCAGACATTAAATTTGACATTCTTGTATGTCACCGTCTCAACGTTGAAACCAACAGTAGGAATTGTAGTAACATCTTGACCCAACTTCAATTTGTAGAGAATAGTTGTCTTTCCGGCAGCATCGAGACCCAGCATCAACAGGCGCATTTCCTTGGATCCGAAGATCTTGCCCATCATTTTTGAAATAGCTCCTCCCATATTGACAGAGTGTGAGATGTGCGTATGATATGTACGATATTGATTGAAGTATGCGCAATTCGAATAACGACGCAGAGTTAGAGGTGGTTAAGAGGACCTGCAAGGTCTTGCTAGATGATGTGCGTGTAAAATAACGTTTGGAAAGGAGTGACGGTGGATCGATGGAAGAGGATGGGAAAGTTCCAATGCAAAGAGAATCAGACCAAGGTAGACCGGCCCGAATGAATTGAAAATAGACGGTCCAATTTTGGGGGGGTTTATTACAAGGTGAGGCTGAAATGATGGTTGATGGTTGCTGAAGGGGAGGAGAGGGAGTCAAGTCTCGAAGAATTGTCGCTTGCTCTCTTCTGTAGATTCTAATTAAAGGTAGAGGAGAGAGAGAACCTTTAGAGATGAGAGCACCAGGTAGTGTTAGCAAGGAAAGTCGCGTAATGATGGTAATCGCGAAAGCACTTGTCGTGCCAGTATCTTGGCTTTTAAATGAAAGGAGAGAGATTACCTTGCAGAGGTGTACCTCTGTTGAGGGAGGGAACGAAATAGGGTAATAAGAGGAAATAGGAGAATACAAAGTATAAAATGTTTAAGGTCTTTGATTTTTGAAATGATTTCCTTCCCGGTATTAACCTTATCGCTCTGCCGCCAGGTAGTTTTGAAACGGAAGAATCAAACAATGGAGAAAGGACTCGGAAGGGGTATGAAATGGGATGTTTGAATTTTGCGGTTGAAACGAATATCACCAATGTCAGAGATTAATTAAAGTCGTGAGCGGGTGAGCGGGTGAGTGAGTGAGTGATGGGTTCGACGAATAAAAGAGATGGTCAAATGAAGGAAACTGTTGATACGGACGTGGGAAATGACTACTGGGTATGTATTTACACAAGGGATTGAATAAAGAGTGAAGAGTGAAGACTGAGGGCTGAGAACAGGACTAAGGACTGAAGATTGAAGATTGAAGATTGAAGATTGAAGACTGAAGACTGAAAATGACTTAATCAGAGAGAGACTCTCGTTACATTACTCCCCACCTGCTATACATGCTACCTGCTCTACATGCTACCTGCTCTACATGCTACCTGCTCTACCTGCTCTACCTGCTCTACCTGCTCTACCTGCTCTTCCTGCTCTACCTGCTCTACCTGCTCTTCCTGCTCTACCTGCTCTTCCTGCTCTTCCTGCTCTACCTGCTCTACCTGCTCTTCCTGCTCTACCTGCTCTACCTGCTCTAGATACTATCCTTCCATCATGGATCCATCGTCAGCTATCATCCATTTTCAGCCATCAAGCGCAATTCCCATTTTGTTTTGCTTTTCAGGGGAAATGTAATTAGATAGGTGCGTGCACCAGGTGTGCGAGGCGATGAGTAATCAATCGGTTTTTAGAATTACCTCCATCTCTCTCTCTCTCTCTCTGTCCCTCTCTCTCCGTGCCAGCCATCACAAGTTAAATTGTCAATGAACTTGTGAAGCTTTCTAGCTGTGTCTCTTTACCTCACTTGCCTAACCTCATAAATGGATGGACGTTGTTCAAAGTGAACTTGAAGATTGGATGCTAAATCATCGGATATTTCATGGGATGAACATATTTCTAAGGGGGGTAAAATGTGCTGAAGTCTACCCAGGAAACACATTTTTGCTCCGTAATGAGTATATAAACGAGATAAAATTGTCTAAGGATATGGTAATGTTCCTCTCTATTGTACCAACATCACCATCTCAAGTACCTACAACTAGCACCTTGTGATATTCCCTCTTCCTTTATTGTCATCCCAAGATCGATATCACTCCGGTTTGATGAGGCTATTCAGATGATACACTAAATTGAGTACCGGATATTTAAACCATGTGTATGAGGGGCACAGTCTCGCTGCTATCCGCAAATTGAGACATGAATGATTAAACCTTTTGAAATTGGTACTTTAATTAATTTCATCCGCTTTGGTCCTGAAGAGTACAGAACATTGTCTTGCACCTTTCGAACACCGGTTGGTCCTCTCCGTAATCTAAAAGAACAAAACGCCCAGTTACAACATAATTGTGTCCTGTACACCACATATGTTGAGAGTAATGATATAGCCACCATAAACTCCATCTATCCCATGTAAGATATCAACTGTCAGATGCTGTTGGGGGTATCCTTATTCCAATACTCCTGTACCAAGAAAGCTCCAGAGAAGAAGGGGAGAAGTAACGCCAATTAACCCACCAATGCCTCTAGAGTCCGTCCTTTGAAGAAAAACAATCCCTATACTCCTAACCTGAATGATCAAGAACAAATCGCCGTTCAACTTCCTTTGTAGAATCCTCATCTCCGTCAAATATTAACCTAACTCTATTGCCATCATCAAGCATTGCTTTGACTTCCGCTCGGTAAAATGTAGTAGTCTCGGGATAAAGAGCGAGGACACGCTTTCCAACTTCGTAGGGTCCAAGGATGGCGTCATCTGGTGGAATTGGGCACATAGAAGATGCTGAGGTAAGAATTGAGGATTTATTCCCTTCATCAGGAGCCACATCTTCAACTCTGTATCTGCGACTCTTGCCGTCACCAATAACTTTTGCGACCTTTCCCTGAATCCAATCCATTTCAGTAAAGGGAGAACCAGGTCTCGGTTTGAATGCCACTTCTTGTCCCTTGGAGAATTCGATTTTCTTTGTGCCACTAGTACCAGAAGTTGTGGATGTATTATTAGCATTGGTACCAGCAGTAATACCAGAATTGGTACTAGTACTAGGCTCTTCATTCTCAGATTTCCTAGGAGTATCTTTTCCCTTCGGAGGTAAACTGCTGGTTCTGCCATTTCCCATCTTTCGAACATGTTTGTTTTCTGCTGGAGAAGGAACAGGCGAGTCGGTAGATCCTACATCATCGGTGACACTAGATCTTCCATGCGATTCGCGGGAATTGGAACCTCGCTCTGCTTCGTTGCCTTTGATCAAGGCTAAAAGGATCGACAATTTTTCAATGGTCTGTCGTAGGGCTACTGCTGTGGACTCGGAGACTTTCACGCCTTCTCGAATTTGTATGTCGAGCTCTTCTATTGCGACCATGGTAGGTGCTTAAATTTCATCAACACCAAACATCGTTGCGGATTAGAATCCATACTCACGTAAACCAATCTTGATTTGTTCAGCTATGGCGGTTTCTTTAGTGATGATGGCTTCCGGGATATTTGCTTCAAAGATTTTCTCTTCTGCTTTGATTTTGGCCAGAGCTTGAGTGATCTCGGTCCATAAGGCTATTTCTTCACCCCTCTCATGTGTTCCTGAGCGAACTCCACCACGCGCTTGACGTCGACCAGCAGTTGAGGCAGACATTATCTTCTCGTGGTACCCGTCTGTCAATTTGAGTTCATCGATCAGAGTCCGACTTTTTCTATCTTGCTTAGACATATTTTAGCAAGAGAATCTCAGAGCGAATAACAATGAACCAAGAAAAGAATGATCAGGAGTAAATAAATATAAACATGTCATCCCGACTTTGTACATTTTGGTAAGAAGAAGATAGAAAGCAAACATCCAGGATCGTGGCGACTTACTTGGGTTGTGGGTATTCTGACCCGCACCTACTTCAAATGAGGAATAAGTCGAGCGTCTGATCGTGTGATGGAAGCTACAAATCGAAATTGAATTGAAAGTTAAATATGGCAATTGAAAACGCATCAACAAGGGGCGGAAAGAGGGGATGAATGGTGTGATGAAGTCATGTAGAGGGCAGGTATGGCAGAAAAGGTAGAAATGGGAATGGGCGTTGAATGCCGTGAATGTGAAGGATACTAGGTAGGTAGTACGAGGCTTTAAGTTCGGGGTAGGAGAAGGTAGGACCCTAGTAAACGAATACTGGAGCATGGAGGAGAGAAATTGAAGGAACGTGTTGAAGATTAGGTGAATTGTTTACTTCGATTGTTCAGGATGGCTGAAAAGATTAACAATAGCAGTAGACGCTATCACCGAATATAAATATAAATACAAAGATAATAGACATCTACTCAGGTATGCAAGTAGGATCATGTAGGGTAGCGAGGGGAGGTATGTACGCATGTACGCATGTATGTATCTGCGTATCTATGGAGCAGAGGAAAATCGGTAGGGGATTATTATTAGTGGTGCCGGCCTAGGAATGCTCGAGATCAGCCTTTCCCTCAGCCTTGTCAATTAACCTGTAACAATTGGTCGGTGGAGTTAGCGCGTGGTTGGCTGAAGGTGGGTGATGTGCAAGCTATGTTGAACAGAACCCCCTACTCGAGGACTCCCTCGTATCCTGCAATACTCGTACATAACTCTTCCTCAACAGTATTTCGCCAGTACCACTGTCAATTGGGACGACGAAATAACGAAGAGCTGACTTGACAGAGATCGCATACCACGATTCAAACATTAATCACTCTTCCCATAGCCAAAATGCAAGTTCCATTAATGAGGCTTCAATGCGGAGTCAATAGCTACGATTGGGGTAAGGTAGGAAATGATTCAGCGGCTGCAAAATTTGCTGCTGCTTCACCAGCCGATGATTTTTCAATTCAAGAAGAGAAGCCATACGCTGAAGTAAGTAACTCCTCATGCTCATGTACTTGATTTATCAACTCATCCCCAATAGTTGTGGATGGGAACACACCCTTCAAATCCTTCCAAGGACCTTACCACAAAACGAACACTTCTCGATCTCGTTCAAGACAACCAAGCACTCCTGTCTAAAGATGTCAGTGATAAATTTGGCGAAAAATTGCCTTTTCTATTCAAAGTCCTTTCGATAGGAAAGGCACTCAGCATTCAAGCGCATCCAAATAAGAAACTCGCGGAACAATTACATCAAAGGGACAGCAAAAACTACCCTGACGATAATCACAAACCTGAAATGACAATTGCCATTACACCTTTTGACGGACTCTGCGGATTCAGACCTCTTGCAGAAATCTCGCACTTCCTTTCAACGATTCCATCATTAAAGAAATTAGTTGGGGAGTCCGAAGCGGAAGAATACCAGTCCGCTATCAAGGGACAAGAAACATCGCAAAAATCAGAGGATGAGGAAAAGAACAAGAAAGCGCTGCAAAAAGTTTTTACTGCATTGATGAATGCGAAGAAAGAAGATGTTGAGAACGCTAGTAAGGAATTAGTTGCCTCCGCGGAAGAAGAAGGGGACAATTTCGCTGGAGGAGGGGGTCCATCAAATGAAGGGAAGGAACTGGCAGATCTTGTCATCAGATTGAACAAACAATTTCCAGGGGATGTTGGACTATTCGTACAGTTCTTCCTGAACTACGTTAAACTCGAAGTCGGAGAAGCAATGTTCTTGAAGGCAGATGATATCCACGCATACTTGAGTGGCGATATTATTGAATGCATGGCTGCATCCGATAATGTAGTCCGAGCCGGTTTCACACCAAAATTCAAGGACGTCGATACTTTGACTTCAATGTTGACTTACTCATATGCGCCTATCTCTGAACAAAAGATGGAACCAGTGGATTATCCATATGCCACTCTCAATGCGACTGCATATTCTTCTGGATCGTCAGCGACACTCTATGATCCACCTATTGCAGAGTTCAGCGTGGTGAAGACTGATCTTAAGAAGAAGGGTGCAAAAGCAACATTCGAACAAATTGCCGGCCCTAGCATATTCATTTGCACGACTGGAAATGGTAAGATTAGCGTCGGACCTAAGGTCGAGGAAGTTAAACCTGGGTATGTCTACTTTGTTGGAGCTACAGCAGAGGTAGTACTTGAGGCCGAAGATGAAGAATTTACCACATTCAAGGCATTTTGTGAATTGCAAGGCAAAGAAGATGCGGATGGAAAGGAGAAGCTCTAAAGCTTAATTGAGAGGGCGGATATATCCAAGTAACGACTTCATGAATGAAATAAAGTTTTTCTCCTTGCATATTTGGAAGTCTTTCTGCGATATATGGACATCGTAAAGCCATTCCCCTTCAGGAAATTTGATCCGACCGATAGCACGGCTTTTGAGTGATTCCTCGGGGTCTCATATGAGCTTCTAACTTAACATCTCTAATCTTCGTCGCAATCTCAAAAGTATGACTTTATCTCTTCTCGTCTCTCCCTTTTATCTATGCCTACAATCCTTATCCCACTCTTTAAGTTCATGCTGTTAGTCAAGACTCATAATCATAAGCTTTGATCATCTTTTACGACCGGGGCTTGCAAGCTTAACTTCATTCTTTCATCCTCCTATCGTTCACTATCGCTAATTCAATACTTCCCCCAAATTGACCAATCATGGATTACCCAAATGAATTCCCCAGACCTTCTTATCGGGAGGCTGACAGGGCCACAATCAGTCAACCTGTAATGCTGGCAGGTGCATAAGAACTCGGCGATGCCGTCCAGAATTACATCTAAAGTTTGTATAATAGTCATCTGTTCATCAAAGCATCAGACTTGTCTTTTTCGGAAAAAACTACTCTTGTAATTGATATCTATGCGTCTTTGAAGAGCAATGGAAGTTGATCCAGAACTTTCGATTGGGAGACAGGCTTCTAGAGTCTCCCGGGTAGACCAACATGACGAACAGGAATTAGCAGAGTTTTGATACAAACAGGAATTGAGGAGAGATTGGGGTCTTATGCACAATTTTGGAATTTCTTTCAGTATCATTGTAAGTCATATTTGTCTCGACATGCGACTTAGGTCTCTGATCTAGTAAAATGCGAAACCTAACACGGCTTTACGAATTTAATATCAAGCGTTGTTGTGTGAAGCATCACCAATGCTCGAACGACCTTGGCATCTTTAGGAAGTCTTGCTAATGTCGCTTTAGTCCGTCATCACTGGGATAACGACACTATTTTCTTATGGCTTGATTACTGGTGGTCCCGGAGGTATGCGTTCTTTATATTCTTATTCCCTTTGGCAGATTCTCTCTCTAACACAATTAGTTATGTCTGTTGGGTGGATAATTGTATCCGTATTTACTTTCATGATTGCTTTGAGCATGGCAGAAATCGTCTCTGCTATACCTACAGCTGGTGGACCATATTATTGGGCAGCCCTTCTTGCACCGAGGAATCATTCGGCTTTTGCAAGTTGGATTACAGGTTGGTTCAACTTCCTCGGTCAAGTTGCCGTCACTACAGGAATTAGTTTCGGCCTCGCAGGTCTCATCTCAACAACTGCAACCATTAAATCATCATACGTTCCAAGCGCCCCAAGAACAATTGGTATCTATGCAGCTGTCCTCATTTCCCATGGTATCGTCAATACTTTTGGTGTTCACGTGTTGAGATATCTAAACAACACATCTATCGCACTCCACTCATTGGGCGTAACTGCAATAGCTATTGCTGTTCTGGCAAAAGCCCCTACACATCAAAGCGCGAAGTTCGTTTTCGCAAAGTTCTACGACGGAACAGGTGTAGATCCAAGTCCTGGATGGAGTGTTAGAGCATCACCAGCATATGTGGCTTGTTGTGGTGTTCTCATGGCTCAATACACACTCACCGGTTTTGATGCATCAGCTCACTTGTCTGAAGAAACTCGAAATGCGTCTTGGAGTGCACCCATCGGTGTTATTTCTTCTGTTGGGTTCTCTGCCCTTTTCGGGTTCTTCGTTATATTGAGCTTCTTATTCAGTATTCAAGACTTTGATAACACAATCGCAAGTGATTATGGTCAACCGGTTATTCAAATCTTTGTTGATATATTTGGAACAGATGGAGCGGTTGTGTTAATGTGTCTGATTATGATTTGTGTCTGGCATTGTGGGCTCTTTTCGATGACTTCAAACTCAAGAATGATGTTTGCGTTTGCTAGAGACGGTGGAATTGTAAGGGTTCCTTTTCGTTCCTCATTTAACTTCCAGTCAACGCTAACAACAAATTAGCCGGAATTTTTTTACAAAGTCGATGATCGTTTTCAATCTCCTATTCGAACAGTTTGGCTCGCAGCAACTCTTGCTTTCTGTCTAGCACTTCCATCTCTTGGCTCCAGTGTAGCTTTTGCTGCCGCGACTAGTATAGCAACCATTGGTCTGTATATATCATACGGTACCCCTATTCTCATCGGTCTCATCTATGCAAAGGAGTTCAATGCTAGGAAAGGTCCATTCAATCTAGGAATCTTCTCAAGACCAGTCGCTTTCATATCTGTGACCTGGATAGGATTTATTACAGTGGTCTTTTGTCTCCCTACTACCAATCCGGTAACTAGTCAAACTGTAAACTACACCGTGGTAGCTGTGGGAATCATTGCCATTGGGGCTTGCGGAGCGTGGGTTTTTTGGGCTAGGAAATGGTTCGTGGGACCCATGGTCGAGATTGAAGCTGCCGCACGCTTGGGTATAAATCCCGAGGAACCCGGTGCTTTGGTGAGAGCGGAAATCGATGGTAAGATTGATTTACATAGCGGTCTGAAGAGCTCAGATTAGAAGCTTGAATGGGAGCGAATGAAAATTCGTGGCCATAAGAACAATAGATAGATCTCGATAGAACGAATAGCACGGGGTGCAAAACTTAGTAATATATGGATGGACATATGGGTAAAACTCATTTCAACATGCTGCAATGGAGCCTCGAGTAGATGTCAGACGCAAGCCAAGGAAAATGCAACTATACAGAGAACTCAGGTGTAATATACTGCATGTACGATATGCGGTACATCCGAATTTCTGCAGTAATGACACGGGTATCTCGGAAATGCTTCGGAAAATAGTCGTTTCAATCCGGATCAATAAGGAGGGATGGTGAGAAGACGGACAGATGAAGCCTATATGTCTTTCCAAACTGATCTCATCATACCTTACATCCGAAATCAAAACAAATAGGAGGTGTAAATAGATAATATATCTGATTTTTGTATTGTCGGTCATTATTTGATATTTGATGTTCAAATTGGTAATCATTTATCAATTCCAGCCATTTTATGCTTGTTGCTCACTCAGCCTTCAGTCAGCCTTCTAGAACTTAGTATGATCGATAGCCTGTGCCCCATAATTTTGTCAATGATTATAGGACCCGACCTCGGGGTATCGGAACTTTTTATAACTTATCACTCACTTCGTCCATTAATCACACAATTAATCAATATTCAGACTTCATTATACACCAAGAATCATATTTACCGCATTAATAATATCTTGATTTTATAACTCCTCTACTCTTGATGAGAATACCTGTCTTTCAAATTAGATTTCACATCCAAAATGCCGGACCTCCACGCAACATCTACTCGTCCTCAAGAATGGAGCAATACCCCTCATGAATCATCGGATGAAGTCCCCTCGCTCCCACCCTTCTATTCACCTCGCCCAATACCAGTCTCGCGCGCAATCTCTGAACTTGATTTGAATCAGCTCGACGTATCTAATCTCTCACTCACTCATCCTGATCGCTCTCAACTAGATCATCCTGATGATACGTTCTCGCAGCGTTCCGATCACAATGAATCATTACCCGATCTCGTCTCCCCAGCCTTCACACCCCCTTCCACACCCGGCACATCCACACCTTCATCTCTCGCACATCGTCCTGCGAGATCAGTGCCTGTAGACTCGAGTGCACCAGCTGGAGGATGTGGTTCAAAGAAACCAAAACTATTAGAGAAACTACCAGAAGTTAACTGTGTAGTTCGCGCACGAATTCCTACAACTACTGGAACAGAAATGTTTCTACATCTATATCAAAACGACGAGGATAATAAAGAGCATTTAGCCATAGTATTCGGAAACAAAATACGAAGTCGAAGTTTGGATACTGTGCGAGAAGGAGAAACGGAAATGGACAGGCTCATACGCGGAGCATACACGGGAAGATTATTTCCAGGTCGCACTACAAGTAGCATGCCTCCTTCGGCGACGGATCGAGAAAAGCAAGAACAGAAGGCCGAGGCACCACTGGTTAGAATTCATTCAGAATGTTATACGGGAGAGACTGTGTGGTCTGCAAGATGCGATTGCGGTGAGCAATTGGATGAAGCTGCAAGATTAATGTCTTTACCCGATTCGTCAGGGCGAGCCGCGGGTGGGATTATAATCTATCTGCGACAAGAGGGAAGAGGTATTGGCTTGGGAGAGAAACTGAAGGCATACAATTTACAGGACTTGGGATCTGATACTGTGGAAGCAAATTTACTTTTGAGACATCCGGCAGATGCTAGAAGTTATGGATTGGCCACTGCTATGTTGAAAGATTTAGGAGTTGAGGAAATCAAACTTTTGACGAACAATCCGGATAAGATACGAGCAGTCGAGGGGCCAAATAGGGAAGTGGTGGTAAAAGAGAGAGTCGCCATGGTTCCTTTGGCTTGGAGTGGAAAGACTGGTGGAATTCGCAGTCAAGAGGTAGGTGGGTATCTAAAAACTAAGGTATGTTAAACTCCGAAGCGTATGTGAAATGGAATTTGGTCTAACATGCGTACTTTGTAGATTGAGAAGATGGGACACATGCTTCAAATGAATGAAGCATCATGACAAATGAATCTTGGAACAACAATGCCATCTTCAAGGAAATGTGGAAACCATACGAATCATCTCTTCCTGAGCAGCACGAGATTCTGATTTGCAATGGGCTTTGGGCTTTGGGCTACGCATTGAGCCGATATCACGGCGGTGGGAATCGGCGTTTATTAGTAATCATCTTGGGATACATGGAACGCATCATGCATTGAAAAGTTTGAAACATTTTATTTTTGTCACAACTTATGTATTTATCTCTCTCAACGACTGGACATGAAGACATTGGATCAAATATAGAAAGGGTTTTAACTTCACTGATTCCAATTAATATACTGATATCTTGTGGATGACACTATGTGCTGACTTCAGGCAAAAAGCCCCTTTTGCATTCGTTCCCCATTACCATTTGCTAGCAGTGGTTATTCGGTACAACAATCTCTCCGAGGTAAAGTAGTCGCCGAAACACCCTCGAGAAATTTCCATCACTAGTGATAGTGGAGAAAACCCGCAGGCTAGTTCCAAATGCCATCACCAAATGCAAATGCCGGGGAATTGAATAAATTCCGCTCCAGCTTTCATGGGGCCCTTTCACCGTCATTTTCCACGCATTTCCTAGGAATGCCCTCGCATTACCTTTCCTGATCGGTCAATTACTTTCACAACGTCCAAATGGAATTGAGGAAATGCTCCATACGATTGGAAACTCAAATCTGATTTCAAATATACATTGTACACGATTTTGTATCCACTTGAGCTCCGGCGCTATTGTTTGAAAGCGATGCTGGGAAGTGATATAAGAGAGTCCCCCGAAAGATTTGATGAGTATTCTCGTTCAAACTACATTCTTTCATACCTCATCAACACTATTAGCATATAAAACATTAGCAAGATGTCTATCAGATACGAATCATCCAGCTCTGACGCTTCTCCTCTCGGAAAGCCTCTCAAATACGAATTTTCCGGCAAAGTTGCACGAAATAGATTTTTGAAGGGGGCCATGAGTGAACGTCAATCATCATGGGATCCAAAGGACTTAAAATCTAGGGGAATTCCATCCACAAACCTTATCAATGTCTACAAGAGATGGGGTGAGGGAGAATACGGTCAGATCTTGACTGGAAACGTTATGGTTGAATATGATCATTTGGAATCTATGGGTAACTCAATTATCCCACTGGAAGCTCCATTCGAAGGAGAACGATTCGAAAGGTTCGCAGCAATGGCAAAGGCAGGAAAAGCCCATGGAAGTTTAATGGTTGCACAAGTCGGTCATCCCGGACGCCAGGTCGAGAACAGGGTTCAACCAAATCCAATTTCTGCCAGTGATGTTCAGTTGAAATGTTCGTTTAACTTACTTTTCCACGTGTTATCTCACGTATCGGTCGAATTTATACTAACAAGAATTGTCATACAGCTAGCCCCACGGGATTGACCTTCAACAAGCCACGTCCAGCAACCCAAGAGGATATCGACAGTATAGTCGACAAGTTCGCTCACGCAGCTGAATACCTTGAGAAAGCTGGCTTTGATGGCATTCAACTCCACGGTGCCCACGGTTACCTCCTCGCACAGTTCCTTTCCAAGACTACAAACAAGAGAACTGATAAATATGGCGGCTCGCTCGAGAACAGATTCCGGATCATTCAAGAAATTGCAGATGAGATCCATAAAAGAGTTAAGCCAGACTTCATTGTTGGTATCAAGATGAACAGTGTTGAGTTTCAAGAAGATGGCTTCACACCTGAAGATGCTAAGGCTGCTTGTCAAGCACTCGAGGGTGCACGATTTGATTACGTTGAACTTTCCGGTGGAACATACCAGGAACTTGCTTTTGTTCACAAGCGCGAGTCAACCAAGAAGAGAGAGAATTTCTTCATCGAATTCGCAGAGGAAATTGTCAAGCCTTTGACTAAAACCAAGACATATGTCACCGGTGGATTTAAGACTGTTGGTGCTATGGTTTCCGCATTGGATACCGTTGACGGTGTCGGCATAGGACGACCTGCAGCTCAAGAGTTTAGACTTCCAAAGGATATCTTGGAAGGAAGAGTTACTGCTGCTAAGAAGTTGGCTATTGATGACACCAATTTCATGGTTAGTAACGCTGCGGCCGGTACCCATATGAGACAAGTTGGAAAGGATCAGGAGCCTATTGATTTGAGCATTGAAAAGAACGTGGAGATTTTCTTGAAAGAGCTGAGGGCTTGGGGTGCAAAGATGGCTGCCGACAAAGAGTGTAAAGAGGTTGGGTTCATTGATTGGACTCAGGAAGCTCAGCCATACGGAGCTTGCTGAGCGATTAACGATGTTTGTATTACTAGGTAGATATGTAGGATAAACAAGAGTCATAAGACATAGATTAGATATTTACACGATTTATGATGCAGTAACGATAGCTCCACCGGGTAATTTCTCGCTCTTTATCTTCAGTGTCAGCCATTAGATACCTGTACTCATGTTTTCGAGTTCGTCGGCGTTATACTTGTTTCCTGTTCTTAAAACATACTTTCCCATAGTGCATTATTTTGATCAATTATGATGTTTACACGGCATTTATCAAATTACTTTACAGCCCCAACCTGGCCATTTCTTGCCATTTTTTGCCATCAACTCCAACCAAGATACAGATAGGTATGTAACCACGAAATTCAATGCTAGATTCCCATTGCTTAGAATGTACCAGAGTCTTCTATTTCTCGTGGCCTGTATAAACTTTGCAAGAACAACAGCCTGATGGATTTCAACGTTCCAATGCCAAATTACGGGCAAGTTTTATGGAATTAAGACAAAACAATGCGCTCTGGAGAATATCAATTTACTGAATTCAGACTTTAATCATATGGCGTCCCATTCTCTCTTCAACTTTCGAGATTCCTGGGGCTCATCTTTGGTGGTTCGATGTACATATTGGCCAACTAAGTTCTCGAAGTGATCTTGATCCCTCGGAAATGGTTTCCTTTGAGAACTATGTCCATGCTCGTTACCATCTTAGCCTCATTCTTGACCGAAATGGTAAATTTTAACGTTCCGACCAAGTAGGTACAGCCTGTCCCACACTCAACCCCGCACTGCCGTTGGTAGGTATGTCCCCTTGATCAAACGTATTCGATCACTTGAAGGAAATTTTGTTCTTTCTGTGAGATGGCCTCATGATTTACATCTCTCACCTATGATTCCACACATAATTCGAAATGTGTAATTAATTCCTTTGAAACATGCCCGCAAAACAGATTGATTTGAGATGATTTGTAGTTTCTCACAGCTGGTCTTACAAAGGCTTCCCTAGTCTAGTGAACCATGTCTATACTAGGAGACAGTGCTTCCCACCGCAGATGTGGTTCCTTCACTTCTCCCCTTGTGGAACATCTCCAACTTCTTTAGATGAATTTGTGCTTTTTGGACTTCCCTCTTAAATCGAACTCTCGTCGGTTCAGCCTTGCTTCAATTCGGAATATTGGAGCTTAATCTCAGACTTCAGGTGTCATCCCCGCTTTCTAGAATTTCCTTCGAAGACTGTTTCTCCGGAGCGATGGAAACAAACGAGAATGAAGGTTGTTTCGAATTTCTTTCAAACGCTTTTGAATATACGCATTTCTGATCTACCATCACTGGATCACCCCATTTCCTTATCGGGTTCACGTCGTAATATTTACGCCATAAACTTAAACTCACAGCTGTGCCCAGGTGAAGACCTTCAGTTCCCATAAATTCACAGGTGACATCGTCCTTTGTTTTTTCCGCATGTAGCATTCCCATATCTTTACAATATCCCAATGGCATATGCGCCTTGAATTTTTCCTTTCCCACGTTCTTCATAACCGTCTGGACTTCCTCGTTTGGAAATTTGTTAAATTCCTTTATGAAATAATCACGAAGTTTATGAACCACCGATCCTTTGCTGAAACTCGTCATAATCAAGAAATGCCGCCTAGATGGATCCTTGGATACGACCTGCTTCCCTTTAATTGATTCTCTTGGGTATGTATGCTCAACGAGACCAGAGACTTTAGAACCTTCAGAAACCCAAAAATTCATTGTTGGACCGACAGGAAATTCTGGCGGGGATTTTGCACAAAAGTTTTTGATTGTGTCTTTGTACATCTTTATATAAAAATCCCGGTCAGGTAAGGGATCTATGAGTTCGAATCGAGTATCTAGAAAACCTCCCCATCGATGAAGATATTTTTCCTTGAGTTGGTTGCGAAAATCTGTTGCTTCATTGCTCATGTCAAGTGTTAAAACTAGTCGAGAGCTTTGTTTTTTGAAGTGATGGGCCCATGCTGCCTCATTGCGAGGACGTTTCTTAGGTCCGGTTGGGGTGAGAGTTAGAAGAGAGGAAGGATCTTCATCTCGAATGATTCGAGGTCCTCGAGGAAGTAGATTCTGCAGTCTTGCTACTCTTGACATTGATTCAATTCTGTGGAAGCAATTGAAACTTTTGTTTGTTGTTGATGGAATAGATCTAGAGAAAGAGAAAGAGAAATTTTTGCCAGGTCGCCCTCCAAAATAGATATTGGCCCACGTGATCATGACAGTCTATCCCTACGCATGAATTTGAGAGCCAGACTTTCAATTTTGTATCATACACTGCACTGACTGTAAATCATTTGATTAATTAGTCTCTAAAGCACTCTACAGACTACAAGCAGAGTACGGGGCGATGTATTGAAGTTTGGACTATTTTTAGCACTTTGTACCATGTCACCGCGAGTTGTAACTGGTAAACGGTGTCATCTCAAACTTCTCAGGGGTGATTTTCAACACTCAATAGGTTACTTTCGCCTCTGGGAAGATTACGCTGAATGATTTTTGTTGTCAACCTTACATAATTAACTCACACCAACTCATTCATTGGAAGTTCAAATCTTTTTTAGAATTGCTTCTACAGTTCTACAATCTACAGAGTCCACTGATTTTTACTAGGATATATACACACTAGATAGTGGGACCAAAGTTTATTCACAACAACATCAACAGCCATAACAAAACAAAACAAAAACAACCTCTAGGCGATGTGTATCAAGTCCTTCGATATTGGGAGTGGTAGAAGCAGCAATGGAAGAAAGGGAACTTGATGAAAGAGATGGCAGTAATGATCATGAACTTATGAGAGGAGACGAGGAGGAAGCATTAGAGAAGTTTCCAAATCGCCCGCAGAATGGAAGATGGAGACGAAAATTGCGAATTATAAATCCTTGGTATGAATATATCTTGAGCTTTGTTTGAATAGGGCTGAATTGAACAATACAGGATTTGGATAGGATTTAGTATATGGTCTATACTCACGACGAGGAGGCTTCTGATCGCGGATTTTCGTAAGATTTTGTACTCAATTCTTTTTGCTTGAACCATGCTGACAGTCCCTTTTTTAGGATATCGTGAGTCTTTCCCCCCCATGGATCAGATCCCCCTTTTCATGCATGAGCACTACCTTTCTCAACCAGATGACTTACTCGTGATTAGCAATATGTTTTCTTGTTTTATTGCAAATCGCCGCATACCTTGGCTTGGGCATTTTCGCGGGCTTGACAAGTTTTGTCGACTACTTTACGAGCGTCCCGGATCTAAACCCTAGTCGCGGTCCGTCATTTCTACAAAATCTTTTCGTTTTCAGTAGATACTGCCTCACGGTATGCATTTCGATGGTTGCTTTGATATACAACGCGGAAGCGATCATGCTTTTCAACAATTTGGCTGTGTTTGCTACATTATTGGTACGTAAACTCCCTATTTTTCTGTTCGCGTTTCCTGACACACCAATAGATACTCACATATGCGTTTGATGCTTTACTATTCAGTCTAGCATATGACTTACAATTACTTCCTCGTGACCAAGGTCTTGACAGAACCATAGTTGTTTGGGCTCTCGGCATCCTTTGCCTTGTCTCCGCGATTGTCTACAATGATTATCGACTCAATATTGAAGCACTCCAGTTTGCCATAATTGGAATGTTTCTTGTCAGCTTGGCAAGGACGATAGCGGCGATTGGATATCAAGTACCATCTCCCAGAAATCCTTCTTATGGAGCCTCACTTTATTTTATGCTTTGGGGTGGATTGCCTCCATGTTTGCTCGTCACAATTTTCGCTGCGTACAGATATGAAGACATTGGAGGGGCATTCTCTGTTCTTCGGACCTGGGAATTTATGACCTTCGTGAAGAATCTAACTCCCGGAGCATTGACCCATGTTCTGTGGAATACACCTTTACGATCAACATTGGCACTTTCTATCGGTTCGAAGTTGCCTTATGAAGCCACCGAAGAAAATGTTCCCGATGCAATTGATGCGACAGTCCACCTTTCCTTGGGGCTAATGCTCATAAGTACACTCAAGGAAGAAAATAAAATGGATGGGTTTCAAATCTTTGTATTCGTGCTTATTTATATCATCAGTCTTGGGCCGAAAGAAATCAGCCTTTACTTTCCTAAATTCATAAATTTTGTCTACACCATACGACGGAAATCTGGAATACCAGCTCGGAAGCTTTATCCAATATGGCACAAACCTATATTACTTTGGACCACCACCTTCTTATTTACCATCCTTAGTTCTCTTGGGATACTTTACTGGATGGATACAATCTCCATCCATCATAACAAGAAATTTTGGACAGGCCCCAAGTCTCCATCTCTGGATACAATTTACAGAGCGGCAACCAAAAATCGCCTTCAAATTGTAATCGCTCATTCAGCTGGTGAATCAATCCCTGTTATCAAAGGAATAGTAACAGGAATCTTGAGCTCACAGCCTGCTGTTGTTGCTCATAAGCCGGATGTCTTGATCTATACGAAAGATCCATCAGAAGATATTGTTAAGAAAATTCGAGCCGAGGTAGTTTTTGGGGACATATATCCTCTTCCCAATATTGGAGGCGCATCTGGAATTTTCCTTCATCATATATTGAAGAACTGGGATAATTTACCTACACAAACTCTTTTCATCACAACGTCTCAACATACAATCAACAATTTTGATCTCATCGGTCGCCGATTATTCGATTATTACAACCCCGCGCAGCTACCACCAGCAGCAGAGAACTCAGATATATTGACTGGATTTCTCAATTTAGGAGAGTTGGAATCATGTGATTGTTATGGATGTTATGATAAAAGTGGCTGGAATGATACATTTAGACTCATCCCGAGTATGTGGTCTGCATCTCGTCCTGTTGAAAAGGATGAGACACCTTACAGATGCACGAAAGCGATCTTAACACATGGAAATAATTTCATTGCTTCAGCGGCGCGCATTCGGGGAATTGGGAAAGAAATCTGGGAAACTCTAGATGATGCGCTCTCAAACCCATCATTAAGTAGGGGTTGGGCTCACGATAGATTGAAATTGGGTCCGGAGGGAAGGAATGCGAAGATTTCTGGCGAGAAAGATAGTTTGGAGAAACCGCACTTGGGATATACTGTTGAGAGATTATGGGGGATCTTACTAGGATGTTCAAATCAAAATATTGCATGGAGATGTCCTAATTTGTGGAAGGGATGGAGGAGAGATGGGGAGAAGGAGGATTGTGCTTGCCGAGATTGAGGTTGCATAGGAGAAATGAAGATGTGGAAAAGTTAAGGATAATAATAAGACATTTACATTTTATGGTGCCTGAGTCTGATATAGCGCTCAAAGTTATTGCGCGTTACTACGGATCTTCTATTTATACGTTTACTTTCCTCTTCTTTTTGGTTTCACCAAGCACATGAGTAGCTTCGAAGTAGGCCGGTGATCCAATGTCCTCTCTTAATCATCAAGGCTACCATAAATCCTAACTCAAACCAGAGATATAACTCCCATCTTTGCTCCTTTCGATCTATACCGATGTATCGATGTCAAGCCAGTGATAGCAAGTGTGTTCATGGTCCAAATTATGACGAGGCAACCGACCGCAAGAGAAATACATGCTGGTATTGTGCTGCCAAGATGCGATGGATTTACTTCATACCAAAACCTCGCACCACCGTTTAAGTCCTATCCACATATCATGGAGTTCCAGTGCACTCATCTGGCTCGCAAAGATTTTAATTGAAGAAGGAGAAGAAGAAGAAGAAAACTTGATCAATAGAAGCTTTTATGTACTCTGTACCTGAAGAACTCACATTTTCTCCGGCTTATATTCATCGATCTAAATTCAGCTGAAGCTTCCAACATGATAGTTCCAATCGGGACCTCTGGTTTAATTCAAGCGTTTGGATGCAGGTTTTACGATTGACAATTTATGCATACGTCCAAATTGTTCTGAAGCAGAGTAAAGAGGTTATAATTGTACAGAAAAATGTGGCAAAGCACTTTTAAAAGACTATTTCTCTTACAAACAAACAAGAATGCAATATATACAACAGCTCAGAAAGTTACTCCATCAAATTACCCAATCACCTTTTCAATACCAGTTGAGAATAGCTCACCAATTTCCTTCATCCGCTGATCCAGCTCATTCTCGTACCATCTAATAAATTGGTTGGTTAAAGGCATCAAAGACATAAGTCCAAGAATCAATGGATGCTTGATCGTAGACACAGTCGAATGCGGTCTCAGAAGTCCAGAGTGGGCGAGTTGGCCACTTGCACAACAATTGAACCTCGCCCTCATTTGATCCTGCAGTAACAGTGGAGTTTAGACGGTCTGGAACATCGTTATCTTCGACCCAGCTAATCAAAGTAGCGAGAACATCGTTGGGCCATGGACCCGGTTGGAGGGTGTTGGTGTTACAGTGAGCAGCTCCTGGAATTGTGAAGAAACGGTAGAAGTCATCGAGTTTGGCGACAGATTCATTGTATCCGAGGCCTGGGTTAAGGACAGTGCGGACAGAGTCATAGTAGTGGATGGACGAGGCAGTTGGAACTGATGGATCAGATTCTCCGTGATAATGGAGGAGCTTAGCACCGTTATCTCTGAAAGCGGAAATATCCGGCACGGTAGTTTGAAGAGTGTCTAAGTATTTTGCGAGCCCCTCTTCCATCCATTCGAACAAAGTATCGTAGTCTACATTCTCGAGTGTAGTAATACTGTCTTCATCGATTTGCTCAAGGAACTTGGCGACGAAAACTCCACCGGTACCTGGAATCTCGTAGGTGTAAGCACCAGTGGTGTTGTCGTACTCAGTAACAGCATCTTCAAGCTCAGCACCAATTTGGAATGAGAGATATGCGCGCTTGCCACTAGAGGTGAAGAGACCATCATAGATAGTCTGGGCAATGGCGATATCCTGCTCGTTAATGGTACCATTTTGAGCAGGGGAACTGGTGGTAGTAGAACCTGGAGCTTGACGTTTGCTGAAACCGAAACCGAGAGAAGAGCTAGTCTCAGCTGCGCATGCATATGATTGACCGATGATAGAGCTTAAGTTGAAGTTAATCTTACAGAGATCAGAACGACTGATAACCCCATCAGTACGCCCGTCCAATGGATCGCATGCCTCAATGGTAGCGTTTACAATCTTATCGAGAGCACAATTGGTTGGGAAATAGTTTTGAACGACTTCGGCGACAGAGGAGAAGAGATGAAAAACTTGTTGCTGGGCTTGTCTGAAAGCCGGGGCTCCGGTGGCGATACCGTCGTACACATCTCCGTAACGTTGAACTTGACTCATACCTTGACGTCCTCCATCAGAGCAGCCAGAGAAGTAAGTGTAGATTTTATCAATGCCGTAAAGAGTCTTGGTGACAGCCTTTCCGATGGTGGCCATCTCACCAAGAGCCTCGTAAGAGAACATCTTAATGTTTTGTTCGTTAAGAGTACCGTCAGAGTTGAGGACGACTGCGTCCAAAGATTTGGTGAAAGCATCGTAACCGGCATCAGTGCATCCAGTAACAGCGCCATATTCAAGACCTCCAGTGACACCTACTGCCAAACTGTAACCACCCCCACCAACGACGTAGAAACGGTTCTCGAAGATAGATGGATCTGGGAATCCGTACCAAACAATGACAGAATCACTGCCGTGAGTGTAAGTAGCAGTAACATTACAGTAGCTGTAAGTAGTTGTGTCGCGCTTGCCAAATCCGCCGCCAAGACTCGCGTTGTAGACAGGGGATGCAGAAACAGATGACGCGATCATGCTGACATTTGGAATGGATCCATCCGCAGGAAGTGCTGCTTGAACGTTTGCAACTGTGCACATTTCGGCTAGAGATAGAGCCTGAACAGTGGCAGCGCCAGCTGCAGCCAAAGCGATTGACTGACGCATGGCGTTCGGAAAGAATGTGATGAGATACTCGAAAAATAATGTAGTTGTTAGATTATCAGGGATGAAGTTGATAATTGGAGTGAGTACGGGTGGTTTTAGTTCGAGGGTCAAGTCTAGTCTTATATATTCATCATCTGTACATGTAAGACCTTATTATCAAAAGTGTATACACGACCTCGCTTCCTAAGATCAAGCAAACGGCACCCATGTTATTGAGACACGTAATCGGATTCGTGAGCTCCGATGGGTCTCCATTTCGCAATCTTGGCGACTTCCCCAGCCCAAGCAATCTTTTATGCATTCTTTTATGGCTCTACAATCAAGAACAAATGCACCCACCTTTAAGTGCTGATACGAGAAAGCACTTCGAGAGGGTAGGAGAGAACATTGCTACTATCCTTAAATTCGTAGCGGTAATGATAGTGAGAGTAGCGCGAATAATTCATGTCACTACTGTCAGATTTCTGAGCAGTTTGGAAGTAGGCTAACATACGATGGTATACTTGATGAGGTATGTGTCACCGCTTTTGTTATTCCACCAAATAAAATCACTCTGCGTGCACAAATGAATCAATGAATTCTAGTAATGGAATCATCCATACTCCATTCTCAGCTTGTCCGGGAAAAAATGGGTAGTGCCGGTACAAGTACCGAACTAGGCGAGTGGAATCGTCTTCCAGTAGCCGGGGTTTTTTTGTCCGTAAGAACTAACGACCTGCCGCATTCATAGTAAGTAAATCTCGAATTGACAACTCGAGAAAAGAAAGTAATAGCGGTTATCAATGCTTGTCAACCTAGATCGGACTTGTCGGGGATTATGATGCGTCGGCTATTAGATTGAATAGGGGTCGTGAAATCTTTAACTCTAGAAAGTACTAACTACCAGAACGCTCCCTTTGCCCCTACATTTAAGATATCACAAACTGCGCATGTGAATCTGATAAGATACTAGTGTACGTTAAATAATACAGATTAAAGTTTATCGCCCAGGATCCTCTCTTATTTCGTGGACTGGCGAGTTCGGTCCCGAGACGTACCTGGTAAAGAGTCCAATGATAACTATGGGTCGATGATGATCTGCATAAGAGTCGACACGACATTGGAAAAATACCCAGATATGTAAGGAAGTTCCAAGATAGAAAGCCGCGAAACCAAGAACCATGTGGAATTATTTATTACCAATTCACTACTTTTAAGATATTTAGAAACGCGCAATGCTTATACAATCTCTATACAACTGAGGAATATTATCGAAGAAATAGTACTCAGATTCAGTGTGAATTGTCTGATTGCGAAAATTGGATCTCGCTGAAGTCTGGAAAGTATAGAAAAAAACATACACATCATATTGTCATGCTTTGGTAGCCTGAAGGTGTATTAAGGTTAAGGTCTGAAGTAAGATTTAGATGAATAGGCCGTGCACGCAGTCCTAATGTGTACGTTGTCTCCGTAATATGGCTTGGCTCGGTGTAGACGGTGGGGATGACGGTGGGGACATTGTGGTACTCGCACCTCACTTGAAATCATTGTGGGATTCAAGTTTAGTTGAATTCGAAGATGATTTGTTATTCAGATTGTGCATCTTAATGCAGTGTTTTTAAGGATTCTAATTCTGTTCGCATCGAGTGTGGCTTATGTTATTTAGCCTCTATTCCTCAATTAGACCTCATTCGTCACGTTTGAAATAGATGGGGGTAATATATATGTTGAAGAGAATGAGCCATTACAGGAGAGAGTCGAATCATAGGGCAAGAGGAGGCTATTCGCATCGGTACTTCAAAACTCTATGGTACTGAGAGGCAAAATCCATGATTGCTAAAGCCCGCGTATGTAGAGCTAAGTTAGCCCCCTCTGTATCCTTATTATTAGACTCCTCTATTTTTCTTCATCCTCCTCTTCTAATAAGAAACCTTGTCTTTAACTTTAATAACTTTGTTAAGCAGTCGATATAAATGGCCTGATTGTCTTCACAATGTTCCGATATTTGTTACGTTACTTGGAGCTCGCATTACTGTTTCAGTCTTCTACTTTCTGCCCAGTACGCTTGACTGCTTGCTCAACTAGAGGATTCATTTGGTGCGTTCAATAAGGGAGGATAGTGTAACAGTAGTTGGCAATGGTAATGGTAATCTAAAGACCAAATAGAAGAAAACTAGTGTATGAACTAGTGCATCTTTCATATAGTCCTCGAGCTTGTTAATATTGTCAAAAATTGCACAAGTGATAACATTACATATAATACCATGCTTAAACTGTAATAAACCCAGACGATCATAACTCAAGAGTCAACCTAAGTTGAAGCTGGTACGAATCCATTGATAAGAATTCAACATGTATATTTCCACCATCGGAGATAAGAAGCGCTATTTCTCAAAGTCCCTGAAGATATTTCCCTAAGCTGTACATTCCCCCGTAAGTTCATTCAACGGCCCGCGGAACCTGCGTCTAGAAAGTACGCGAATCCGCGGCTGATCAAGTCGGGTTAATCCTCTTATAGTATATCTATGTTACATGCATTTAGCTTCGGAGTTGCAATAATGGATATAAAGAGAACGTAACTTGGTGGGTAATTTTATCTTTGGTCCAAAGCTTATAAACTCGTAATCTGTACTGTAGGTTCTCATTGGTGAGTAGTATGTATAAACCGCCTCGAATTTTGAACAGGCAGTTGGAGATACAAACAGGCTCACCATTTCACCGTCTAGGAGTGGGTTGTAGATTTTCGGTGATAATTAGAATCTATAAATCTCCCTAAATCTTGAATAGGCAGTTAGAAATGTGAGTTGGATCATCATCTCACCATCCACGCGTAGGTTGAGGGTTTATATTCAACTATTACACATGAAAATCATGATAATCCTGCATCAATCACACTTTGAACTGTTTGACATATATTGCTAGCATAAGTGGGAAACAAAAGATGCTTAGATTAGTTGTACATGGGAAGAGAAGGAAACTATGGTAGTAGAATAGCAAGGAAAGCATAGTGATTTGCAAGACACGTGAAAGTAATCTCAACTGCCATTTTTTTCGCCGCTGAACTACTCTCGATAGAACCCGAGAGGTCTTTCCCTCTGAACGGAGAAGTACCGTATGTGGCAAACAAGTTTCCTTTTAACGACTTCTTTGACCTTTGAAAACTGTTCCCTCTCACTGTCTGATAAAAACTGATAGCAAATTACTTCCGCAGCTCCGAGTATCCCCGCGTCAACGTCGGCAGTTTAAACCCTTTTTTCGATAGTCACAATGCAAGAATGGTAGCATCAATCACTAAAGATAATACGAAGCCTCTCGATGATCTATTCAGACAGCCATCAAGTTCCACCCGTATTCACCAGTCCCCTAGAAACCCCACGCAAGCACCTAGTACAAGATCGAAGTATATGATTTGCAATTAAAGAGGCTTGTAAAGCTCTCGTGGGCACTATATAAGATGTTCGCTCCAGATGCAAGAGTTATAGGTGCAATATTTGTGGAACTTGCAATCAAAACAGGAGAAGGTCAATACTAGATGTAGTAACTATCGTGAGCATAACTACCAACCCTCCGTGGAAGAACTTTCCCTTTGTTGAATGTATGCTTAAGACATATACTGCACAAGTGGCAAAAATGCGTAGATGTGACAGAAGATTTACTAGCAGGGTCACAAGTCCGAACTGACGGTTAGTTTAAATGATATGAACTGGTACCAAACGTTGAACAAACTGAAGGGGAATTAACCATATGAAAAGGTTGTGCAATTTGATAAACGGCCTTTTCACCTTCTTATTTTCGAGTAGCTTCTACAACAGCTACCCAATTCTCGAATTCCTAACTCAAATCCAGAGCAAAATTCAAAGCTCATCTCAATCTCTATATCATTTCACTTTCACAACTACTACCAACAATCAACAATAATCAACAATATAATATTTCATCAACAAAAACACAGCAATAACAATGATCATACCTCACCAACATTCCTCAAAACAACAGATTCCTCTTGCAGACTCGAACACATAGCAAAACTTGTCTTCCCTCAGCATCAAAAAACTTCCAAGCTCCCGTTACCAGTCCAGTAGTCTCCACCAGTCGATCATAGC
Source organism: Botryotinia calthae (assembly GCA_004379285.1). Classification (NCBI taxonomy): domain Eukaryota; kingdom Fungi; phylum Ascomycota; class Leotiomycetes; order Helotiales; family Sclerotiniaceae; genus Botryotinia; species Botryotinia calthae. The sequence goes on along the minus strand of PHWZ01000106.1, from coordinate 44,720 downwards.
TGGTGCACTATAATTGTTGGGATATCGATCATGTGGTCACAAGAAGGCGCTGGCACTTTCTTATACAAGTATATGGCTTCCCATAGTTAAGAATGATCAAGAACGATTACAACCATAATAGACTAAAGTAGTCTACACTTATCAACCAAGTTGACACCAACAATAAGCTATTCAAATTTCAAGTTCGAAGAAGACATTGGAGTATCTACACCACTTTCTACTGAGAAGCAGGAGAAGGGGAACGAGATGCAATGAAGCTGAGAATAGCAAAATCTCTCACTGATCCCCGATTTCAACTCTCTCCCCACCATCTTCCATATCAGCTAGCTCTAACGAGGTGAGAATACTTATGTTGTGTAACATCTAGTATCAAACGATCTCATTAATAATTAAACTCTTCTCCCAGTCCTATGCCAACACAAAGATTGTCGCCTCCTATCGCACGTCACCATCGTCTGCACTCAACATATCTCCCGTCTTAAGTTTCATACACTTGGATCAAACTCGCGAATCAAGAGCGTTGATCAAGAAATTTCTCAAATTTCACAATTGCTCTTATGTTATAAACGCCATGCAGTAAAAAATCCCGGGGTATCTTTCCATCTATCAACACCGCAAAAAACTCCATTTCTTCCCTTTGTCCACTGAGTTTTACAGCCAATCAGGAAAGACAAGATCATGCTCCATCGAAATCATCAACTTTCAAGTTATTCCATGCCAAATTTCATATGCTCATTTCTTTCTCAGTCCCCAGCTCTCCGTTCGCGTTATCCATCCCGCCAGTCAATCCATTCAATTGCGAATGACCATACGTGTGCGCCAACGAGAGGTTGTATAAGCGAACCTATGACACTTGACGTTGCCTAATTTGCATATGTACACTTTGTCGTGCAGGCTCTCATCCTCCCTGCAGCCAAGAATAAACGCATCAGGCCCACAACACAATATGTTTCCGTGTCGATTCCGTTGATGTTTTCTGGCAGAGGTTCGGTACATTGATCGATCGAAAATAACCTGAATCAAAAGTTTGGTACTTGAATTCGTCGTCAATGTTATGCGTCAGAGGCTCGTTATGAATCGTTTTCAAACTAGAGATTCGCTCGGCAATAGGTGACGAGAAAGTTTTCAGTACCTTACTCCAACGTGATGCGAATTACAAAAGTGGAGAAGGTTCTGCTTTCCAGCTGTTGCAAATCCAAGTCAAACTCCAAACCAAAGCTCCATATTGTAACTTCATTCCCATTTCAAGTCCATAATCATTCATGCTTCGATGACGTTTGAGATTGAATACTCAAGACGTCGGACTCATTACATCACCTCCTTCTCTGCCGGGCTGCTGCTTCTTGAATCTTTCTCTAACCCTCTCGTAAATGGGAACTTTGGGTTCTTGAATCTCATAAAGTGGCTTATGCTCCTCGAAGATATCGTGTAAATCATCGTAATCAACATGGACGAAAGCTCTTTCGACATCCGCCAAACCTATCTTGTTAGCATTTTCCGAAAATTATTTAATATAGTACATTAAACATACCCTCAAGCTTCCTTTGCAACGTTTGGGAAACATCATGTGTGACTTTTAGCGTTTCTTCCTGTCTCATAATAATGTCGACTTCGACATAGTATTTTTCACCGGCAGAATACGCTCTCGCCTATATCAGGGGTTAGCCAGAGCCAAAGGTCAAGTAAAAAGTTGAGCCCTTACAGTGTCGATCTTCAGAATTCTGGGGTCATGAGTAAGTGCAACGTATACGAGCTTGTTCAAAAACTCTTGTGGTGCACTCTTTCCAACCAGAAGCCACATGTGTTCGAAAGCAGTTGATGCCCATGAGAATAGGATCAAACATGCAATAGCAATAGCACCAGCGGGATCCAAGAACCAAACTTTTGCGTACTTGGTACCCACAATGGACATGACCAAGCCAAAAGAGTTAACCACAATGTCGTTTCGATGATCTAACATGAAGATGGCACAAGTTGGATATCGCCGTAAGGTAAAACAGTATACGAATAGGACAGCCTTGGAAAAGATAGCGACACCGACGCACACTAGAGGAATCGTTTTGAGCGTTTCATTTTCCCTTGGACCATCTGCCAAACTTCGAGAGGATTCGATAATCAATTCCACGGAAACGGTAGTCATAAGTGCACAAAAGAGAATAATTCCAACAGTTTCAACTCGCTTACGACCCTAAGAGAATTGTGAGATGAGAATAACTTTTAAACGATTAGAATAAATTTCGCACGACAGGAAATTGTGTGATGTTAGGTTTGGCTGCTATTCGTGAAGTAATCAACATCACGATAGAACTAACCAAGTCCATCTGTATGTGACATTAGTCTTCATCCATGGCACATAATCAGCTTGGAAACTTACGAAAGCATCTGCAGCGGTGGCGAAAAGTGCTAGACTTCCAGTTGAGACAGCGGCGAAGACTTGTATGATGAACAGACAAAAGTTGACCGTAGAACTAGCATAGATAGCGAATTTAATCTTTCCACCGTTTTGAATTCCATCTTCAACCTCTGCGGCTTCCTCATTACTGCTCCCTAGGTATGCATCGATCAAAGCATTTTGTCTATCGTAGAAATTCTTGATCTTTCTAACTTTCCGTGTTCGTTTTTGACCAGGATGTTGTATGCGAAGTGTAGCAATGCTTATGTCGCCTTTCTTGGAATCGAGGAGAGAGTATGGATCGGCATTGTATGCGGTGTCGAGGCTATCGTGAGACATGATAGGTGTAATGTTTGGCATAGGAGATGTAGGAATTGTAGGAGTGGGAGAGAGCCCCGCAGAAGGAGTAGCCATTGCATCAAGATTTTTGTCGTTGGCAGTGTTGGTATTAGGAGTTGCCATCTGCGAATGAGTGTAAGCCAGCTATCTGTCTCATGTTCCCATCTTCAGTTACCGTTATCGGAAGATTTCTGCCCACGAGACTTGATACCTTCTCGCGATAGACGACAAAAACCCCTGTGATATTTTTTTGGTAACCCCCGACGTGTAGCTAGGTAAGGGAAAATATTGTTCTTGTCCTAGCTGTTGGCAACGGCCCAAAACTCTCAAAATTCAAGGCGAAGTGAGACGTTGAGAAGATGAAGATGATTGGGGAAATACCACAAAATGAAGGCGAATCTTCGACGCTGGATGGGCAGGGCTTTATTGAATCCTCATTCTAGCCGCCCGAATAGAATCGGGCACGCATCGGGATATACATTATGGCCATGGGTTATCATGTACATCGTGCACAGTACGAGTAGCGTTCAAGTACAACATGGGGCGGGCCGAGACAATTGATTCGATGGTTCTAATCAATAGGTTCTAATCAATGACTGCCGCCAAAATAATTGTGCAAGGGGATCTAATCGCCAAGCCACATTTAATAAGGCGTCGTGCCTAATTGTGCATCGTTCATTGGCTCATGGACCGGCTGAGTTACCTGATCTGGATTAAAGTAGATGAAAATCCTACACCGCTTTTCACGAAAATCAGATAAGATATGAGATCGGCACTTTATGAAATAGTTATGAAAGCGTTATAAAATACTAGTCCATTTTTAGTCTCGGCAGAACACTTTCTACCATGGACATCTCCATAAAATAAATCGCCGTAATTAACCTTATAATGAGTTCACATAACTAGAGTTTTGAGTACGATTTGTATGGGCTTTTTGACCACAACACGGCTAATTGAGCATTGCTTCTACATTCCACCCAGAGTATCTACCTACTACCTACTTCCTACCAGGTAGAGTCAGAGTTCGGTTATCCTTTGGCTCAAATTTGTTGGAAAAGTTTACAATTGCATTTACATGTATGGCCATGTGTAAAGTTACAGATGAAACTACAAAGACGATGACGACAACAACAACAATGACGAAAGAGAGGTACAATCGCTTCTCTCTCCTATATCAGTTCAGGATCTGCAACAGAGGCTCATTTATATCCAGCCGAACAATCAGTTTGACGTCTCATCCTCTGGAACGAATGGCCTCAATCTGATTTGATACTCCGGCTCGGGTCGAACTGCCTTCACATCTTATCAAGAGAAGCGATAGAAGTATCATCTTTTTAGACGGCAATTGCCCAACTTTACCTGCCTACCTACGCAGTCTTCTCACTGGCTATGAATTCAGGTTGCTAGCTAAGTCGTACCGTCGTGTCATTTGAATGAGTGGTCATAGCTTGGTGCTATTTTTATCATCTCAATCTTTCTGAGCACGGCCCTGATTTCTTGATCCATCATGGGTTCCATCCTGTCTTCAATGGGAGATAGAAGGAGAATACGCCTTGTTTTGTTAGTACAAAGTTGAAAAACAAGCCGCTCCAGGAGACCTTGCGAATGAAAGCCAAGTCTATAGCCGTGTGTTCCTGCTCAGCCAGAAGGCCTTGATGTGACTCTTGTGATTTCCAAGCAAGGTCATCATGTACTCTCATCAAAACACTTCCAGCCCTCACATATGCAGACTAGCATTTCCACTCAACATCTTTAGAATCACATATTTCAGCTATGTTTCCGCCATTCACACATTCAATTTCTGACCTTCGTATATTTGGATTTGTTTCCACACCATTCGTGGTGCATGGAGACATAATTTATTACACTACCACTTCATTATACCGCTTTCGATTTTTCTCCCTCAATCCAACCGTTCTCTTCACCAACCCCGATATCAATACTTAAATCTAAAGTCAAGTCTCTTGTTACCATCTTTCTCTCTCGCTGCACTATCATTTTGATATTCTGCCTTCTCTTCAAGAGTCATTTGATCCCAAATTTTTTCTTTTCTTTTATTCAACACAATGAGGTATTGTCTTTGCACCGCAAATGTCACAAGTGAAAAGGCACAAATGGAAATAAGGACCTTATTTCCTTGCTTGTAATATGGTGCATCATATTTGCGATAGATTTGAGAGCCGATCAAGGATCCATTCTGGACGATAACGTTGTAAGTCGCTGCTGTAATAGCGCGCTTCTTGACGTCAAATGTATTTTCTGAAATCCAAGCGGAGACAATTGGATGGAAATAGGGGTCTGGTTCGAGGTTAGTTGCTGGGGACATAGCAATCGTATTCAAGCACTTACATCCAGAAATCAATGTCACCAAAGACCATCTACCCCACTCCCTTCCGCCATCAGGGATCGTCAAGAGAGCCGTAAGTAGCGGCAATATCCAAAATTCTCCGAAAATACAGTGAAACGTACGTTCGTCAAAGAAATCACTACTGTATGCAAGCGAAAGCATAGTGACGATTTGTATGGCAGCAGATGGAATAGTCAGCATGTTCGAATTGAAGGTGGAATATCCCAAGCGCTTCAATGTGAGTGTAATATACGATTGAACGGGTGTCGCGGGAATATATGCTACCAAGCCGATAAAGTAAAGACCCCACATGGAAGAGTCACTCCATGCCTCACGAATATCTTTGAATGTGGCCGGTTCTCTCAATGCTGTAAGTCCTTTTGCTGGATCATCCCGAAGAATTCGCTATCTAGTCAGCATCGAAGCAATCTGCTGGGATTTAAAACTTACATTCACCATAATTACCTCCTCCCGCTCTGTATACCAGGACTTGCGGCATAAAACACTGGTGGTCTGCGTTGGCGATTGCGGTAGGTAAAAGAAACTCTGGTTCCTTGTTAGCCCGATCCAAGAGACTAATCAGAGCAGGGCATGACTTACGATAAAGCCGATCAAAAAAGTAAATAGTCCTTCGATCAGGAACAAATAGAACCATCCTGGTCTACCACCTACTCCTCTCATTGTGAGGATGCCAGCAGCAAGTAAAGCCGAGATTACTCTCGCGATGTTGAGTGTGGACCAAAAACAAGCGAGACGAACGGATAGTTCCTTTGACGTGTAAAAATATGTTGCGAAGAGAATTGTACCGGGAATGAAACCACCTTCACAGAGTCCAATGAGGGCACGAGTGATGTAGAAAGATGTACGATCGTGCATCCAAGACTGAGTCCAGGCTAAGGTGGTAGTGTCAGTTATGTCACCTTCTCGATTCATGAGTTTTCAGGTTTGTTTAACTTACAGACGGTACCCCAAAGCATCATCATGATCGGAAGAATATGTTTGAATCCATAACGCTTGGTCAAGAACTGGACCGGGAATTCAGCTGTCATAAAACACAGCAATTGAATCGTATTGCCCTACCAAGTTATGAGTATTTATACCGATACATCGAAAATAGGGCAGCGAGAGAAACTTACATTGTTGTAGTCATCGGTAGTAAGCTTCAAATCTTTCAGAATACCATCCGCTGTAGCATTGGATAAATTTCCTCTATCAAGTTGCAATCCGAAGAACTGAATAGAAGGTCAATAATCAGGGTAACAATCAAGAGAGGAGAATTCTCACCATGACACAAATCCACACCAAAAGATAAAGATCAGTCTTTCGGATCACTTTTCTTTCCTCTGCTTCCGTCCATGTAGCAGCTGGATCATATCGATGAGCTCCTTCATATAATTCATGAGGTGGAAGTGCATCAGCCAATGCCTCACGGCCAACATTGGTCACAGATATTTGTGATCCAGTGTCTGAAACCACCTTCCTCGATGTGTCTTTATTCTCCTCCATATTATCGATTGAAAGCAAATCAAGCAGAGCAAGTGCTACGAGTGCTACAATTGTCAATTTTGACTTGGAGAAAGAAATTAATTGGGCTGAAAATAATCCAACAGGAAGAAGTATCCGGAACCTACCTTAAGTATTTAAACAAGTCCATCCCATGGGCACTTGATGGATACCCCATTATTATCCTTCGGACTTTATCACTGCGGTGACTTTCTGTCAGAAAATTTCATTTCATAACGGAAGGAATTTCCAGATACAAATGCAAGATCCGCGGCTCCTTTGCATTTCTGGTTAACTTCGAATGGTGACATATCACGCAATTGGATTTTGACCAGGGTGTTTACATATTGCGGGGTTCCGACCAACAAGATGCTATGATGTGATGGCATTCGAATTATTCCGTGCCTCGGGAACTTTATTGACACGAAGATAATAAATATGATAATTAAATGAGGAGCTTGTGATTTCGTTCTTTTCTTCACTTTTTTTCATTCTGCTTTCTAGAAATTCTGTGTACATACTTTTATTTTGAGATCTTCGAAACGTTCACGCATAGTAAGCCAAAACGCAGCTATCATGCCTTCCGCCGACTTCATCAATGTTACCGCAAAACCAGTTCTGGAAAATGAAGATGAAATTGCTCGTACAAGATGTACCAAGCCGTTAGTTAACAATGGTATCTTGGATCAATTTGGACACTCAGACTTGACACCAGTAATTGGAAGAGTCTTTGACGAAAAGGTTCAATTGAAAGAGTTCCTTTCGCCAAATACTTCCGAGGAATTATTCAAGGATTTGGCGTTGACAAGTAGGTTTAATATGTATTTGTGATGTAGGGAAATTGGTATTGATGACAACGGGATAGTCTCCGACCGTGGTGTAGTGTTCTTCAAAAATCAAGACATTAATCCTGAGCAAATGAAAGCTGTTATCGAACGTATCTCAAAGGCATCTGGAGCTGTACGTCTATTCTTCCCTTCCCAAATTATTAGAAAACATATACCTTTTTCTTTTCCTTCATCGAACGCGATTTTCTAATCATCTAACATTTTGCCCCAGCCTGAATCCTCTACCCTCCACATCCACCCCCTCACCGAACAATCCTCCGAACTGGGCGACCAAGTCTCCGTAATTTCTTCCACAAAGCAAGCCAAAGGCGGTGGATTAACCCATCAACTGTCCGACGTATCTCGATTCGCCAGTACTGGCTGGCTTGCCGATATCACATTTGAACGAGTGCCTTCCGATTATGCCATGTTGAAAATTCATACCCTGCCTGAAACAGGTGGCGATACTTTATGGGCGTCTGGAAACGAGATTTATGAAAGACTGAGTCCGAAGATGAAGGAAATGCTGGAGGGATTAACGGCGACTCATGATGCGAGCTTTTTCCATGATGAAGCAAGGAGACTCGGACAGGATATTAGAGAAGATATGAGAGGGAGTCCATTGAATATTGGGAAGGAGTTGAGTGCCGTTCATCCAGTTGTTAGGACAAATCGTATGTTGTCCCTATCCTTGCTGCTCTTACTGCTCTTACTGCTCTTACTTTCATTCTCCTTTTCCAATCAAACTCGATTCGCCATACATAGTTCAACAACTAACACACAACAGCTGTAACTGGCAAGAAATCTCTTTTCATAAACCAAGGCTTCACACGGCGTCTCCATCCTCTCACAAAAGATGAATCGGATCTTTTACTCCCATGGTTGAAGAGTTTGGTGCCATTGAATCACGATGCGCAAGTCAGGTGGAAATGGAGTAAGAACGATGTAGCGATTTGGGATAATAGGAGTAATTGGCATTGTGCTACTTATGATTAGTAAGTTCTTCCTTTCTTGCTTCGGTGCGATTGGAGATCAGTATAGTATAAATGAATGAAAACTAATGTTTGATAATTTAGTGCGGAGGCGAGAGCAGGTGATAGAGTGTGTAGTTTGGGAGAGAAGCCTTATTTGTAAGAAGCTTGGCATGGACAAGGAAGCTGGAAAATGGAATTGAACAATTGTCGAAAGATATATATGGGTAGATGGGTCTAGGACTCGGGGTATTTAGATGTCTGTCGCTATTGGCTCTCCTCAATCGTTGGCTCGTTCGTGGATCAAGAGTTCGAATCGCCCAATGGATATCCTATCAGTTACATCAGCGAGAAATAAAACATTGTAAAAACTAAATTCAGCTCCCGATCAATTTCTCTGCAGACCATCACTACACAGGAGTTTCCGGTAAGTAAGTACTCTCGCCTTTAATCATCTTCTATGACTTTCATTCTCTGAAGTCGTACACATGGATGGATCTTTTCCTTCATCGAAAACCATACATTCAATTTTTACTATCAGTAGTTTCCTATTGCGTAATGTTGTCACTTTCGACAACCTATGCACATTATCTATTTGAATTCTTACCTATGTACCCTTCCACATTTCCCTTTCCCGATCTCACGAAACAAACACGCGAGGAAAGATCTCTATACCTCGTTAGATACTCCATTTATATGGGAAAGAAGGTCTCGATCTTTCCCAATTTATAATGGAGAACTCGGTGTCAAGTCATTTTTGTTGAGTTAAGACTTCGACTGGCCTGGATCTTTTATAGTCTATGGAAGATATTCACGACAGTAGCGGGATATTCTTCCCGTTTCTTATCAAAATGAAAGATTTAGTGTACATTGCCTTGCCTTTATAAATATCATATCCTTTCCGCTCATATTTCTTTCTTCAATTGTATATATCTAGAGAGCTTGGGCCCTACGAGTTGGGTTTGCGGAGAAAGTGACACAGGATAAACTTGCAAAAGATCTTCACTATTCGTGAATGCCAAGTTCCAACTCACTACCAAGTTGTAAAAATACAAGCGCTCAACTTGTTCTTGAGAGAAATCACTGTTACTAAAACATACTACCGTCGCCTCGTCCCACCACTCGCTGTCACCGTGCGAAGCGTCACTATCATCTACCCGTAAAAATCAACAAACATACTAAAACCCCATGTACGTTTCTGAGTAATCTCAATACCGCAGTCGATCGCATCCACATGATCCCGAACCTAAAGAATATCTACACAGAACTAGTATCCTCGAGTACAACCATATTCAACATTAGCAGTCATAGTGAATACAAAACCTCATCAGTAATCTCCCTACTATTAATACAATCCCATCACCACCAATAAAAAACGCAGTTCCCACTCCCAGCAACATGAACCATAAGTTACACAAGCTCTAACATACCATTTCCTCCCACGGTTGAGTTTCTATTTACATGGTGCAGCGGTATACGGTTGATTGTGATTATGATTACGAATAGGTAGGTTTTGTGTGAAATTCTGACTTGGCGTGGATTCATTATATACAACCTGCTCGATCTAAAGTTGTTCTATCTCTCATCCAACCACATGGGATAACATTCACATCTAAGCAATTCGCTTATTCACCAGCCCCGCCCCCCTTTCTTTCCTTTAGTATTCCGTGCTCTCCACCACGAAGTATTCACCACCCATTCTCTCATCTTTGTGTTCTCTCACAAACATGTTATTACACGTCGCAAAATAAAACTGTCCAGCAGCTACAAATTACCCAGTTTCTTAATCTCGAGTCTACTATGTTTGCTTTTATTTCAATCCCTATCTTAAACCAGGACTTAAGTTTCCAGCTACAACCTCGTCTATTACACGACCTCTTAAACTCGATAATTTCTCTACTTTGTGTCTCCTCGTATAGCTTTATTAATGAGCATCACATCATAATAGTCGTCATCTCAGCCCTTGTCATCTCAAACAGAAATCTAATGATGGTATTGTCTTTTTTTCATTTATACATGCTCCTTTGTATCTATGACACCAAACATTTACCCTAAGATGCGGGCAGTCAACAATCGCCATGTAGCGTCTTTGAACAGCTAGCAATTCATGTAACCATCGCAATGCCGGAAATGTCAGCAGAAGTGATCCCTAAGCACTCCATTTCATTTAACCCTTTGCCGCCCAGCCCAAGCGCCTATGATTAACCAAAAGCTTTCCCATAGAAAGGATAGAAGATCTATCTCCAAACCCAACCCTACAATTCATCCCCCATCTCTCTCTCCAACCCAACTCCGCCCCTTTCTTCCTCTAGATTGGCGATTAACGCATCCAAACCCTCGTCACTAAGTCCGCCTTCTCCCTCATCCACCCCCAAATCCCTAACAATAACCCTCTTATAAAGTTCTCCCTCATCCCCACCGCCTGCAACGCCAAGCGCTCCAATATACTCCCTTACCAAAGCCTTTCTCCTCTCAATTTCTTCTTGAAGATGTTGAGCTACCATGATTCTCTCATTTTCACCTTCCTCCAAATCTGCATTCCCATTAACCTGGCCACCTCCATGGCCATTTATCTTTGACCCTTCATGTTGCGTGCGGGAAAGGAGGAGGAGTTGTTGTTGTCGTTCTACTAGACTCTGAACTCTTTCCTGTAAACCGACTAGATGTGCTTTTGCGGCGATGGAATTTTCTTCACCCTCCTCTTCTTCCGCCAACTGTCTAGCTTGCTCCCTAACCCCCGCTAGTTCCATTTTCACCCCTTCTAGAATCCTCTTGCTATCTGCCTCTGCATTTTCTTTCTCTGCCAATTCCTCATCAAAGCTACAAGCTAATGCATGTAACCTCTCCAGTAAAATCGGTTCTGCATTGTTTTTAAGAGTCATTGCTGCTTCTGAAATATGGGCAACCCCTCGAGGATTTTCCTGTTCAAGATCATCATAGTGGGAAATATGACGTGCCGAGTCTGGCGCAAAAGGCGAAGAAGACGCGGCTTGTTGATGTCTTTCTGATCTACGAGAGGCATTCAGGTCTTGAATTATTTCTTCGGCCGTTTCGCCCATATCGTTCAGAATATCTGTTGAAGCACCACGACCCATCAAGGCTCGCACACATTTACGGGCTTTATTTTTGGCCGCAATATGAATCGCTGTATTTCCATTAATATCTCGAGCATCTAGTAATCTCTGAACCTCATCTGGATGATAGATTTCTATAAATTTTTCTAAAAGAACATCCAGATAGTATTGAGCGCATCTGAACTTTTGCTTCATGTTAGTGGTCGCGGCTGCATGATGAAGAACTGTAGCTCCGCATGAATCTACTTCATTGGCAGTACCAATTAATTCTTTAACAATTAGAGGAAAGTTCTGTTTGTCGTAAGAATTTGTGAAAAGGACTGATCTAATGAGGGGAGTTTCTTGACGACTGTTCCGACAAGTTGTATTCGCACCAAATCTCTTTAGTTGTTTTAATATCTCCACATCACCTATTGATGCGGCCCAATGTAAACCAGTATGACCATCTGTGTCGATAATGAAGTTAGGCTCGAAATTTATTGGTGGTTCGGGTCTTCTGTCAGTCGAGTTCGCATCGGTAGGAGGTGCCATAAAATAATCCAAGAGTTCATCAGCCCACATAAGATGAGCTTGTGCTCGAACATCTACTGGATCATCTTCATGAAAATCATCTCTTTCACCTCTTTTGCGCTTTCGATGTCCAGTAGGTGGTTGAGATATGTCGAATCGATCATCTTCCGCCATATATGAAGCAGAAGCGACTGTAATATCATCTGGCACACTTTCATCGTCATTTAATTGAGTACTAATGTTATCGTAATTTTCTTCGACTTGACGGGTGACCGCAGCTTGTTGAATAGGTACCGGTTCTGTGCTGTTAGTACAATTTACCAAGATTCAAACCAGGAAACTCACTCGCTCCCCACTTCGGTACTGCTGGTTTCTTGACTTTTGGCTTATTGGTAGCATGTTTTGGTGCTGGAGGTGGACTAAATTCACCAGGTGTATATTCGAAGATCGCCCGAAGTTTTTCATAGATATTGTTTCTTTGTGCCAAAGACTGACCTTTATCAAGAGGAACCCAAGTACCTATATGGTTTTAGTCTTGCCAAATCGCCACGTTTCTGATGCATGCCAACCTTGATATTTCCCATATCCACCTTGAATCTTCTCATGTTCTTCTTTCTGAACCTCTCTTTCAAGAATTCTTGTTCTAGCAGGTTTATCGAATCCAGCAGCTTTTAATATATGTGTCGCGTTAATCCAGTCATCTTGTCGCCTTCGCATTACTGTGCAATAGTTAGTAACACGAAAGTTGAAGGTTGGGAGTAGTAATTGAATTACCATGTTCCTTGAGAGCCTCTCCGAACAAATACTCATACACTGGAACCTAACCAAGTCAGCGACAAGAAATAAGCAGACAAGATCTAGCGCATCCAAGTAGGTATACATACATTGCTGTACGTAGCAGAATAAATTCCTGGTCCAGATTTGGCTCCAGTGTTGACCATATTGTCACCTGAAATGGGTCCCTGTCAAATGGAGGGGTTTGCGAATGTGCGAATAATAAGTGGATGTTGAGATTGTTGAATACCCGCACCAGGCAAATGTGTAAATATGGAGAGCGATCACAATTATGTTGCAAGTATTTGCGATATATGGATTAAGGGCAATTGATCCCGATTTTTGATATGGATGCACAGGATGAGGTTGAGAAATTGTAGTAATCTGAGAAATTGATTGTGGGAAGACGCGACGATGTTCAGAATGACGCGAAGCGCGTTGAATCTGGACCGATGTCTAGCCGAATGTAGGAATAGACGACGCTGTTTTAACGAGTCTCCAATATCACAAAGCATCTGATACAAGCTATGGATGGGTTGAGACAAAACTGATTTTGAGTAAATAGCACATGGAATTTGCATAATTAGTAATTAGTAAGGCTTGGTTTTTGTCTATCGAAAGGTTGAATGTTCTAGAAGCATTCAATACTCTCTAGAGTTTACCTAAACTAACCTTATAATATCGACTTGTATAAAATGGATCACAAGACTACAATCTTTGATAGCTTCTCAGGACTAAATAGCAGTATCGATATATACTTTGAATGTGGTTCTTGGCTTCTTGTCTTGTCATCTACGAAAGCAACTGTATATCTCGGCACTAGTCTAAAAGTAGATCTAATCTATGTCTATACGCCAAACAGTGCCTTCCTAATATCATACTCATACTTCAAATCCAAGTGCCAATAATTGGGTGTATCTGCTTTACAAACCTCCCAAGCTTCATCCAAAACTTTTACTACTTCTTCGGGCAATGGTCCCTTCTCACAGTCCTTCAGGTTCGAATCTAATTGCTCTATGCTACTCGCTCCCATAATAATTCCATCATCCCCATCCAAAACATTCAGTGCACTATGATGTATACACCATCTCAATGCAGTCTCCACCATTGTCAGATTATGTTTTTGAACAACGGGTTCGATCAATTTTAATGCGGCAAAGTTCGATTCCTTCCAATAGCGCTTTCTGTACATTTCGCCTAACTTTCCCACGGCATCGCTATAGCGTCCACTGGTTGGAATTTCTGATGACTTGTAGGCACCTGAGAAGAGACCACCTGCGATGGGGTTGTAAATGACGACAGAAATACCGTAGCGCTTACAGCATGGAATGAGTTCGGAGGCCAGAGAACGGGTAATGGCATTGTACATTCCTTGGTATACTGTTGGCCGCACCCAATTGTTGTATTTACAGTGCATGACTATTTCTGAGACTTCGAAGGCTGTAAAGTTTGAAAGTCCTAGGTTGACGAATTTGCCTTGCTTATGGAGTTTGTCGAGAGCTGCTAATGTCTCTGTAAAAGGCGTTGCACGATCCTACAACTCACTATCAGTCCTAGTCCATATTTCGAAAGAATGAGGTGAACCAACAGCAGCATGCAAATAGAATATATCCACACAATCTGTCCCTAATTCCTTTAAACTCGTCTCAAATCTAGTCGTTATTTCTGCTTCTGTATGCAATCCCGCTTCTGTTGGATAGACTTTCGTGGCCAGTGTTAAGCCCCTCTCTTGCCATTTTGCTTCGCGTGTGAATGCTTCTTGTTTCCCTCCAACATATGTGCGTGCGGTATCGACTTCATTGTATCCGGCGCCCTGAAAATGGTCGAGGAAGGTGTTGTATTCATCCAACGAAGTAATGCGTGCGCCAGTGGATGGATCTGGACCAAAGTTCATAAGACCAAGAATGATTCGAGGTTTGGGGTTAGTAGCTATGAGAGGCATTTTGAGGAAGTGGATTGATAAGGGATAATGAATGCTTCTTGGTTGAGGAGTGTAATAGTATTCTCGGTCTTCGAAAGTCAAAGGGAAGTTTGAATACAAGATTAGATACTAGGTATGAACACTGTATGAATAATGTATGAATGCTGCGTAAAGACGGACCTTCACATTCCAACACAGAGTAGGAATTGGTAGTAATGAAGGTTGAATGTAGTGACACCATGTTGTTTGACCCCGCATCGCATCACTCACCCCACCTTCACCACCAACACGACTGGTGGACCTACCTACAATTGGTACATATCTGGTGGGGATTCGGATTAATTGAAGCCAAATTTGAGAAATGATGATATAATCTCATGTCCGTATGAGAGTTGTTTGCATGCATTATCATCTAAATGAATCTGGATGAACTCGGAAAGTTTCTTTGATGACAAGGTCGCCGGTTATGCTTTCTCCTTTCTCCTTTCTCCTTTCTCCTTTCTCCTTTCTCCTTTCTCCTTTCGCCTGTCCTCTTTCGCCAGTCCCCTTTCTCCTTGAATGTCATGATGGAAGGATTCTAGGTTAGAGTCTTTCCCATGCAAGCTTATTGTTCTGGAACAACAGCCAATGAAACTTTGATAGAAGCAGTTATTGGGTAGCGGGAGTAGCAGTAGGATCTAAGTAGTAGGAGCAGTCGGAGAAGAAGAAGAAGGATGAGTATAAGAATGAAAATAGTCCAAATTCCTAAAACACCCATTCAACGACCACCTATGAATACCTACCTGTTCTTACATCTCCAAGGCCTATCTAAGAAATACCTAGCAATCATCTATTAATTCCTTTACCAGACCAAACCGGATTCGAGTAACCACGCTTCTTCTTCTTCTTCTTCTGATCATTCTCTGTGTACCGGTACCCATTACTACCTCTACCTACCATTTGGCCATCCATCCATCCCTCCATCCCTCCATCCCTCCATCCTACTCACCCACCACACCACGACTTATTTATATATCCAAGATTTGAGATCTCGTTGGTAACTTGCACCACATTGTTAGTCAGCAGACCGGATCAAATTAATTAAATCAAGGTCTTTTGATTCGTTCCCGTGGGGCCAAAATTTATCTTTTATCAGATATCCGATCATTATTATCTATCCACTTCTATGCCTGACCGGGTCTCTGCTCTACTCGGATTTTAACGCTTGACGCTCACGACACCAATTACTTCGTACCAGGGGCTTTTACTCCTCTTATTACTGGATACCACACAACACCACACTGCTTCCTCCCTAGCTGGACAGTGGACACTCTATGAATCAGAATCCATACCCAGCTCCATACCCAGATCCATACCCAGATCCATCTGCTTAAAGAATGACGACAACAAATTCGTATTGATTGGTCTTCAAAATTCTCCTTTTACACTTGCAGTTACAACCAATTTTATGCCATCAATTCCAATTTGTTATCTACTTCACCTACGATATAGGTACTAACTATCGTTAAAATCGCCAATAAAAAATTGATTCACATCAAAATCCCGAAGCCAGCCCACTCACGAAACCCACCTGTCAGTCCTGATTCGAGATTTCCATTTCATGTCTTAATTCTATACTTAAGCCGATCACTTCACCCACCCGAACCGCATGTATGTCTGATAGGAATCACCAGACATCCTCCAATACACGGGAATTAAAATCAGTAACCGCATTACAAAACAACTCGTGGAAGACCTCGAATCCCATATCTGGAAATTCTTCACGGGTGTCCTCTCGCAGTCCTACCGTTCGCACTGCCGACTTCGCACATAAAACGCAAGAAAGAGAAGTGCCACCAGTTAGTCCATTGGCCGACGAACAAGAAGATTCCGATCTAGAATCCGACGACGATATGGAAGGAAGAAGACCTACGTTACATCGTCCTACAGATGGCCGTTCACATCAACCTTTATTGCACAAAAATGATGATCCTGAGAGGGGGAGGTTAGGATACAATGCTTCCCAAGATCCACCCGAACGTCCTGCATTTTCGAGACGATCTACTATGCGAAGTCGTAGTCCGGATACTCAAGCAAAATTAGATACGAAAAAGAAATACACATATGCAGCCTTCTTTTTGGGCTTGAGTTTGATAAGTTTCGTTATACAAACCGAAACTGCTGTGTATATACAACATCAATTAGGGTGGAATAAAGCATATTGCATGTTGTAAGTCGTGGCGCCTAATTTTACAAAATGCCAAACAAAACTAAATGAATACTCTAGATACTTTACTCACGGATCATGGTCATTATTATGGCCTACTCAACTTTTAATCTTGAGATTACAAAAATGGAAAATGCCATGGAAGACATTCTGGAGAAGACACGTATATCTCATTCGAACAACCGCACAAATGGTAGAATCAGGACAACTAGACGTCCCACGAGGCCAACGATCCCCAATTCCGTATATGCTCAGAATGACCGCATTCGTTACATGCGCTCTCACAGTTGCTGGTGGATCATGGTATGTGGCAGTGAATCTAACATCGCCATCTGATCTCACGGCGATATACAATTGTTCGGCTTTTTTCGCATATGCATTCAGCGTTCCCCTTTTAAAGGAACCTCTCAGATGGGATAAATCTTTTGCGGTTATGGTTGCAATTGTTGGAGTTTTGATCGTGGCATATGGAGATTCTACGCCCACGAAACATGGAGGAAAATCTGGAGGTTCAGTGGGTGGAAAGCCTGGTGATGAAGATGATGAGGCATCAAACAGAGTTTTGGGAAATCTCGTTATTGGTGTTGGCAGTGTTTTATATGGTTTTTATGAAGTTTTGTATAAAAAATTGGCTTGCCCCCCAGAAGGAACAAGTCCCGGTCGCGGCATGATATTCGCAAATACATTCGGCTCCCTAATCGGTACATTCACTCTTCTCGTTCTCTGGATTCCTCTCCCAATTCTTCATCTCACTGGACTCGAAACCTTTGAACTTCCCCACGGCGAAGCAGCTTGGATGCTTGCCATTTCCGTCCTTGCAAATGCGACCTTCTCTGGAAGTTTCTTGGTTTTGATCAGTCTTACAAGTCCTGTTTTGAGCAGTGTCGCTGCACTATTAACAATTTTCCTCGTGGCAATTGTGGATTGGGCATTTACGGGGGTACCTCTGAGTCCGGCCGCTATAGTTGGAGGATTGTTGATCATTGCGGCATTCTTATTGCTGAGTTATAGTACATTTAGAGAAATGCAAGAGGATAGGAGGAAGAGAGAAGTGGATTTGAGTGAGAACGATTCGGATAGTGATAAATTCGATGATTAGATGGGCGTCCTTGGGCGGACTGGTGGTATATAAGACGGGTGGCTTCTTTATATAGGATAGGATTGCATTACATCTGGATTGGGTAGATCCATTTGGGTTATAGGATTGCATTTGGGTACGTAACCCGGATATTGGGAACAGCGTATAGGCATAGGCCAATCGTATGGCAACTTAGAGTTTGCATCTAGATGGCGCAGGCGTTTCTGGACATCATATCATACCTATCAATGGAGAATTGATGGTTTTTTGTTTCTGGTCAACTTACTTTTCGCGACTTGCATGTGAAATGTTCATTGTGTTGTGTATGTGTATATTCAAAATCATAAACATCTTGTTGGTTGAAGACTTTGAAGCAACTTTTCTTTTCGGTGGGAGGAGTAAAGGGGAAGTAAATCCTCTTCTGGCTCTTGCTTTTTAAAACAGAAGCGAGGAAATGTGAAGTAAAAACAAAATGACACAACTCGAATCCTATGTCAACCAACGACACCGTTAGATAATGTGTGATGGATGGAGTGTTAGATAATGTAGTCAGTAGTTTGGTTTTAACCAAGATTCTGCATATACAACATTGAAGTAGTAAATACCTATGTACTGGTACTCGGAGACATTGATTCTCATCCCGAGATTCGAAACTTTTTATCATATATACACCTATCGTTCTATATACATCCGATCCCATCATCCCATCTCATCCCATCATCACATACTTCCCCATAACTTTCAACCTAACTCATGGTTCCCCCGGCCAAATCTCCTCGGCCAATTTCCTCACCAACTTCAACTTCTCAACCATATCTCCCCTCTCCATATTATTCCCATCTGAATGACTCGCAAATCCACACTGCGGACTCACACCTATCCTCTCCAACGCTTCATCCCTGGTCTCTCGATTCCCTTCTGCAATCTTCTCGGCCGCTTTGAAAACCCGCTCCCCCAATTCCTCCACACTCTCCATCTTGGGGAATTTGCTCGTGATTAATCCCAATACGACATTTTTATTCTTGGGCAGCGAAGCGAGAGGTTCGAATCCTCCTGCGCGCGCGGTGTCGTATTCGAGATAGTATGTATTGACGTTGAGATCTTGAAAGAGTTTGGTCGCGATAACATCATATCCGCCTTCGGAGAAATGTCTCCCGTTTACGAAATTGCCACGGCAGAGATGGATACCCACGTGCATATCTGCGGGGCGATCGCGCAAACAATCGTTGTAGAGTTGGATGTATGGGTCGAAGAGGGCGTCTGAATCTTCGCCGTCTTGTCTGAATTCTGCGAGCATTTTCTCGGAGCAGAAGTACGCGAGATTCGGATCGTCGATTTGGATGTTTCGTAGGCCGGCTGAGTAGAGGATTTCGAGTTCTTTGCGGTAGGCGCTGGCTATGTCGGCGAAATATTCGGTGTCGGAGGGGTAGATTTCCTTGGGGTATGCGTGACCGGTCTTGTAGCGGAGATGATACCAATTTGGAGCTGCGAGGGTGATTTTTGCTTCTTTGATTTTATCGGCTGGGAGAAGATTCTTGAGATAGTTCCATTGAGAGAGGTAGGTGCTTCCGATGTGCTTTATTTTGCCGGTGCAGTAGACGGATTCACCGGGTTTGTGCCCTTCTTCCAGGAAGGCGTCGATGTCGGGGACGTAGCGACGGAAGGATTCGAGGGGGGGATTTTGGATTTCTTCGAATCCTTGGAGGCCGGGGAAGAAGGTACCCCTTGTGTTGAAGGTCAGTCTTGGGTTTTGTTGTATTGTATTGTGTTGAGGGGTGAGGAGAAAGGAAACGGGAGAAATGAAGGGGCAATGGATGGTATGTAGTAACATACCAGAACATATGACGACGATATTCGCCATCTGTTACAGCGTGAAATCCCAAGTCTAGCTGTGCTTGAACTATTTCGTTGATGGATACATCTTCTACTTTTGTCAAATCTTCTTTGGTAACATTAGTTTTTCCATTGTCGAGAGCATGTTTGATAGATAGGAGTTGCTCTGGACGAAGTAGAGATCCGAGATGTTCTGCCCGGAAAGGAGGATTTCGATGAAGCTTTTCGGAAGACATATTGATTGAATAACTGAGGTAAGTAAATGCTGTAGCTTCGGATATAAGTGAGAATGGAAATTGTATTTGTATAGCAATAAATCGAGAGGCAATTGAGCTATACTTATATACTCATACCAGGCCAGCTGTTGGATGCTCACTCAAGCAACTTCCACAGAAAGCCGCGATAACTTGGTCAACTGCCCCTCACCAGTTTTCAATCATCCCGCAACAATTGGAGATCTGAGTGTTAATCTCAACATAAAATAATTTAGTTCCCCGCTTGGTGATACCTTAGTAAGGGCTAGCCATGCAGGTCCAGATCGAATAGACCTGCAGTCAACTTCTCTCCATGACATATAAACCAGCCGTCTTGCAAGATTTGCAATTGTAAACTCGGAGGCGGTTTGGCAATGGCTGTTGTAGATATTAGATAACTCCAATCAAGTCATCAAGATGCATTTCTTCTAATTATCCTGATAGAAATGCAGATTAGAATTCAAGAACCCATCAATACGTGTAAGTCTCTCCCTCTTAGTAGCTGGCCCGCACGGGAACGAACTTCCCCCCTCATTAGCAACGAACATCATATGCCATATATCTGTAAGCATCCATCTATTACTTGCATGTTGGATCACAAGCTTACGATATACTTAGATAATACACTGGAGAGACTCTAAGGTATGATTCCGTTAACGGCTTGCGTTTCCTTATCGGCGGTCCAGGAGAGACCCGAAAGCCGTTGCTGACATATATTTCCGTTTGGGGTAGTAGTGATTTGCTCCATTATTCTAATCCACAATTCAATTGACCGAGCCATTGGAAACAACCTGTTCAATTCAATAATCATCTTAAGTCTTCATTCATCCTTTCAACCTCGAACATCTACAAAAATGGCTTCTGGCCCTCCTGCAAATCTAAATAGTCTCAAGGATGCTACAATCGACAACAAATCTACACCATTGCCATCAGTTCAGCATCAGACAACCCAATTAGAAGATGCCATAACATCCCACGTTACTCCACATACAACTCCTGGAGCCGTTACGAAGCAAGGTCCCACCATTGAAGATCTTCCAAATGAACTTCTAGTCAATATCTTCAGTAATTTGGACATAGAACCTCCATCGTACTCCCATACGACACTTCATGATGAGCCAACCTTGGAAGTTACAAGCTCCGAGATCCAAGACCTCAAGAGTTGTTCTCTAATTTCGAAGCGATGGAGACAAGCAACCTTACGTTTACTATTCAAACATACACGATATATCTTGAAATATTCAGAAGATGACTATAGACCAATCCTCAATGATTTAACAGGACCGTTCCGTCAATTCATTCGTAAAGAATCTTTTGCGGATATCGTGTCAAGCTTCACCTTGGTAGTTCGGGAGAAAACGATATCAAATTGCCATGATGGCCGACCTCGATTATGTGAATTTGATGGTTTTTGGAAACGACTCTTTAACACGATTGATCCGTCAACGGTGTTGATTGCTGCGCCTGTTGAGGCTCTTGCTTCTTTGACTTCAGCTACCATTAATGATGTGGATTCATGGGTTTTTGACGTTGATTGTCACTATTTGCGATTGCAAAGACCCGCATCCAAAGAAATAAATCTTACGGAAATTGAGGTTTTGCCTGAAGAAAGTGGTTCCACCAGTCCAGATCCTTCAATTCCTGGAACATCACAAAACCCAGATTCTACTTTTGACGATCGGTTGCATTATGTTTGTCCTTTGGGTCGTGTTTGTGCCAAGTCCTCTGAATTCTTTCAAATTAGATCTTGGACATCTTTAATCCTAAATGAAGGATCAAATTTAAAGGCTTTCAAGACAGATTTGTGGTGGGAATTGGAAACCCCATCTGTAAGTAGATCACCAACATAAAGTGGAGGTCTTCATCTAACTTTCAATAGATACTGCGAAATCTTGTCGGAACTCAATCAGGTACTCTACCTTTGATCAATCCTGGCATTCGTTCCATGAGATATATTGCTATATTTCCAATAACAGCTCAATTCGAATGTCTCGCCCAGGGATTGCCAAGACTGGATCATTTGTATTGTCAACTGGTACCACGAAATGATGCTCTAGAAGATGAAGAACTAATGAAGAAGATTGATGTGGATGATCTCTGGATGGAGAGAAATAATTGTTATGCTCAATTGATGCGAGAAATGTTCAATAATCCGCCTGAAGGCAATTACAGATATCTGAAAACCTTCGAATCAGGAGATGCCGCAGATACAGATGCTTGGCAAATGGCAGTAGAGTTCGTGAAGCGAGCTGGAGGAGGGTGGAAGATAACAGGTGATGGAGTATTTGAAAGAGATACGGGGATTGAAGATAATTCGTCTGATGCACCAAACGCTTCGCCATTGTTAGTCACTTGAGGGAGTTTGAGAGGAAAAGCTGATCGATATTAGTCCGGACCAATTGTATAGATGGGCATGGAATGGGTTGACCAATGTACCTGTTTCACCGATACTATGGTATCGATGATTGGTGTTGAAGGCGTGAGGTATATTGGATACATGGAGAACAGAGAAAGATATAGGAAGAAGGATATTTAATACTACGGCCCATGGCAACAGAGGAACAATCATCCGTATCAAGAATCAGTGAATGGATAGGATCTATAGAAAACTATAACATACAATATCAAACCGTACAGATTTTACTGTGAATCGAAAGTCTACAAATATTCCTCTGGCACTGGAACAGTGAAGTGATTTTGTCTCACCGCCTTAATAATTCTGCCGTAGGAACTCAATATCAAGCTCCGAACGCGATAACCTCAACCTCATCTACTTTCCTACCATGTAACAAACATGTCCCGCAAAGCGCCCAAAGGCGAATATATTGAAACCGTAAGTTATTCTCACCCTATTGTCATTTTCTCTCCCCAATTCAACCCTGACTTCCCATCCGATCCCAATCTCACGCCAAATCAAACCATGCTAACCCCCTCCAGGACACTGGCAACAAAGTCTCCCGCCGTTCCCAAATAATCGGCACAACAAACATTATCCTCGGTGGTAAAACCGTGATCCAAGCAGAAGTCATCATCCGCGGTGATCTATTAAGAACATTACCTCCTAGTACCCAAGGAGAGAAAGCGGGAAATGCGGTTGCGGTTGCGATTGGGAGGTATTGTTTTTTCAGTCGCGGGTGTGAGTTGAGACCGCCGGGAAAGATTTATAGAGGGTCTGTTATGGCTTTTTTATTGCCCTTCTTTGTTTCGATCTTGAGGGTATCTTGAGAAATTTACTAATGATATTCGGACAATAGAACTTTCTCATACTTTCCCCTCAAAATCGGCGATCATGTCTACGTAGGACCTGGCTCGATAATCGAAGCTGCGATGCTGGGGAATCATGTTAATATCGGTGCGAATGTTGTGGTTGGAAAGTTTGTGATAGTGAAGGATTTTGTTAAGATTCTGGAGGGGACGGTCGTTCCGCCTAATATGGTGATACCTAGCTTTAGTGTGGTGGGAGGGTGTCCTGGGAGAGTTGTGGGGGAGGTGGCGGAGGGGGAAATTGAAGGTATGGATTTGAGGGAGATCTATAGGGCGGTGAGGAATTAGAGGATTGGGTGGAGTGAGGGTTGATGGTAAAAATGATTATACGATTGTAGGATTGCAACAAAGATGAATAAGGGATAACGGCCATTGATGTCGGATCAAACCGGCAGACTTCGACATAGATGAGAGAAAATGATACCCAAGTACTTGCGCACATTCCTAAAGATGACTAGATGGTTTTACACTCAGGAAGCTTCCGATTCTCGACTTGAAGTCTCCAATTGCATCCCTTCAGTGACAATAGCTTGCTGTTTTACTCACGCTAACCGACACCTCGGATTTCTTTGTCAAGAGCGCTCTGTTCTTCAGGGTGACTGGTTCTCAGCCTGATAGTACTATCCTTAGCTGGGATTATGTGAGGAGATCATGATGCTCCACTATCACCGAAATGGATGTATCAGTTTTTGCGGTGTCTCCAGTCATCATGCAGCTACTTCAAAGTTTAGAAGCAGGCTATATTTTGTTTCAAAGCATTCAAAACATAGGAAAAGATTTACGGATCTAACACAGCCGATCGGTATCACTCGAGTCGAGCTGGAGTAATATGATGAAGTAAGGCTTTCGGCTGGTGACAGCGACGATTGACTCTCTATCATCGATTCAACCTCCTGTCAAAGATCGAATGTTTCTTTAGATGAGAGCTAGACGAGTATGATGTGTTATACACGGCCTGTGATTCCTTCGAGAGCAATCAGCATGGTCATGTCAAACGTGATATCTCAATATTTGACCTGTAAGCGGAACGATATAGGTATGATGCTGAGAATTTCAGCCAACTCGAGTTTGATCACAAGATTACAACCAACATGTTAGGTAAATACCTGCATGATATGGAAGCAGAGACCGCAAAGTACGACTGAATTTGGTCAAAGACTTAAATGGCTTATGTTTCGGTCTTTCGAGAATCCTTTAAGTCATGAGTCTAGGTTGTCTCCTTGACGGTTTCAGAGGTCTTTGTTCTTCCAACGACTTCTCTCTTTCTGGCACTATACCGGTCATAATTCTCTCTATTTCATCAATTTCAAGTCGGAAAAATCCCATGTTTCCAAAGGCCAGAGATATTTTTGGTCGAGAAGAAAGTCAAGTGTGGGTTTTAAAGACGCCACCGGAGGTAGATGGTCGCGCTGGCTTAAGCTGCAGCATTCCTCCAATCGAAGGTCTTGAGTTGGTCTGGCTACTTCGCCCTGGTATGCCTTGAAAGTACTTCGACTCTCTATATTAGCAAAAGAATTCACCCACACATAGCTGAGGGTTTCACAGGCTTGAAAATGCCGGCTCAAGTGGTTGTAGATTCACCCTCTCGGAAATAGTTTGCTTGAGAGTTTCTCCTTCCCGAGTCCGGGTGGAGTCTGAAAGGATGTATGGTGCAGATGCATAACCGTGAAGGATTGATTTTAGCATGATGAGTTCGTCATGGGTATACATATCATCATTCATCTTTAGATCATACCAAGTGCCACACTGAGCGAGAGTGAATATCATTTTCTTTTTCGTTTCGTTCTTTTTGCATAGCTCTCAGATACCTCGAGTTTGAAGGCATTGTGTTAGTCAAAGAGACCTAATTAAACAAACTTGAGGGTATAGGCAGGAACAATTCAAAATATGACTTTTACCTCGACTCTTATTTTCTGAGCCTCAAATATAATGGCATTCAAGGTCGTAACACTCAAATTTTCTAATCCTTCTTCACGCCAATAACGACTTCGTTATTGGAAAATCCACTGAATCATCTCAATATCCCAATGAAAACCTTTCTCCAAATGCAATATTGACTCCTAACAACTTTCAGGTACAGATTTCCGTCGCACTCATATTCCTGACTACTACGAGTACCACCATACCACTCGCTTACGCCCCTTCGTCGAGGTACCTAGGTACGAAATGAATGATTTCGCAAAATTTGTATCTCCGTCCAAACTCATCTGGAATTCATCCAAAAAAAAAAAAATAGAATAACCTCGCATTTCCCACTAAGAAAAGGCATATCTTTCTCTTCCAACTTCATCCACAAGCCACAACATTCAATTCCAAACCTCTTATCGATTCCGTACGAGATCTACACTTCTCTTTAATTAAGCACCTTTTTCTTTCCATCCTCTGTACGGTAGGTCCAATCACATTCGCAGTAAATAAGCTTCCAAACCCTTTCATTTCATCCCGCATATCAATAATATAGATCTACCAACACCCACATACTCTATCTCATCCCCGCCTCCTTCGTAAACTCAAATTATCCCTTCATCCCTCCCCTTGCCCTCCACATCAGATAAATCCATGATCCATCCCTCGTTCACCCCACTTCATCACATCCTTTGAACCCTGAAAATCGACGCCAGCTCCCAGTATCTTCATCACGTCATCCCCCCCACTACCATTCTCCACTCTCATACTCCACTCCACTCCTCCATGCTGACGAATCTCCAAGTACAACAGACAACTAAATGGCTCTCAGAACGTCATGACTCCGGTTTCTAATTTAGACCCTTTGATGCGTTGGTGTCAATGGAAATGGTTAGAAAGTCTCAGGTTTGACATCATCACAAAAACCCGGCAGTGAAGATTTCACATGACAACAAATAGACAACACAGAGTTTGACAAATTTTCGTCTGATTCGATTGATCCAATCCCCCTATCGCTGTGATAATTTTCCTTCCCCTTCCTTTTCTCATGCCGTGGTATCATCCATCCCCCATTACGTTCCTTTGTTCCCCACCCATTTTCCCTTGAAACAAAAAATAGCAAATCTAAGCAGAGCCAATCTAAATCTTAACTTTTTCTCATCTATTGCGTTCCGTCCCAAAATGAATGAGTGAAGTATAGATATAAACTCCAGTCACAAACGAAGAAAAAAACAAAAAGCAAATAATGATAACTCCCCTTTAATCCCTTCGCTCGCCCGTTAAAAGAATGTGATAATTGCGCCTTTCCTTCATTTGCCGCGTATAGGCCTAGCAACCAGCGACCCCCAAACACCGAAGCTTGCTATCTAGCTCCCAGCTTCTTTTCAAATACTAACACGATGTTCTGTCCACCCATCGCATTTCTAAAACCATACGATTGGACTTTTGCGTGTACATATATGTGAGTGTGACGTATACCTCTCTTCCATATATACCATCTCTTCCTTCTGAACTCCATCTATAAGAACCTGTAAATGATAGAGCCCATCTAAAAACTAAACAATCCACTTCTCCTCTTTCCAAGCGGATAAACAATCAAAGCACTCAGGAAGAGACCATCAGTGATCCCAATAGCCACTTGGATCATGCTATAACCAACATTAAACACAATCGTATTTAAATCTTCAGAACTCCCAACACTAACAGAACTAGTTCCATTAACCTTTACCGTTCCATTGGCATACGACGTACTATTAGTAATAGAATCTGCTGTACTCAAACCTGCAAGTAAAGAACCACTGGCAGCAAGACCAGAGGGAACTTGTACGAAGATAGCAGGTAAAAGTGCAGCAGCTGCTACACCATGTCTGACTCTCGAATACAAATTACCGAGCACACCTACAGCGAGAGCGCCGAGAGTATTCGAAATTTGTGCACTCGAAGGAAATTTTTTCGCGGAGAAAAAGTTGACCACATAGCCTGAGAATGAGATACCTAGCATGACGGGCATTTGTTTGAATTTTGCTTGATTGATGACTGCGAGGCACAAAGTAAAGACTGGAACGAAACACCAGCGAACGTATTCATTCATTGGAGCGTCGCATGTAGTTTTACTGGTAGCGTTGGGATCCATAAGTCCATAGACAGCGGTACCGATAGTGATACCATATCCAAGGAAAAGAGAATAAATGATTGCGTAGACCATACGAACGGAACCGGCAACCATGGAACGCGATTGAAGTTCAAGGGAACCACAAAGAACCATATAACCAGGAAGAATTAGAGCGATGGACGATTGAGCGAGAGCGGAGAAACAAAAAAGATCACCTCCTCGAATCGAACCAAAAGCTCGTGCCAAGAAAGATGTTAAGACAGCGGCTGAGATTTCGAAGACGTTGGCGTAGAGATCAGACTTGGGAGCAACGATGAGTTGCAAGAAACCAAGAAGGGATCCTAATAAAAATGCAATGGGTAAATCGATGAGACGTCCTTGGAATGCAAATGGCGCTACACTGGCACTTGCAAAACCGTACACCATGACCAAAAACCAAGGATGGTACTTTGGTTTCGCATGAATGATCGCATCCAATCGCTGTGTGGCTTCCTCAACACCGATAACATCATGTACTACCTCCTTGTATATTTCATGAACATCTTTCAATTTGCCAAGATCAACTCCTTGTATGGATCTAACGAGCTTTACTTCGGTAGTGTGAGTTGATGCATCATCAAAAGATATAATCATACAGCCAGGTATATAAAGGACTTGAGCATCAATCTCAAGAACTCTAGCCGTCATCTTCATATATTCTTCTAGACGTTGTGTTGGTGCTCCGTATGTCATTAATGCTCGACAAAGTTTCAATAAATATTTTTGTCTGCTTAAAGTCTCCGCGATATGGATGGTGATTCGAATTTCGTCCTCCAATCTTGGCCTTCCGGCCAATTGTCTAGCAGCTGTCTCAATAAGTCTGCCACTATTTG
The DNA here is from genome assembly GCA_004379285.1 of Botryotinia calthae. Classification (NCBI taxonomy): domain Eukaryota; kingdom Fungi; phylum Ascomycota; class Leotiomycetes; order Helotiales; family Sclerotiniaceae; genus Botryotinia; species Botryotinia calthae. Next base: position 16,537 of record PHWZ01000106.1, on the reverse strand, counting down.
TACGTTTTCCCATTCCAGGTCGCGAAGACTTCTTCTTTGGCGTATAGGTTCCTCCAACAGGCGCAGCTAACATCGCAGATGCTTCCATAAGACCAGCGAGAGTATCTTGAGACTGACTCTTTTGATGGTACCATTTTGCATTCTTCTTTGGAGTTGTAATACCGGAAGATCCAAGGGAAACCGGGAGAGTCCCTTCGGAGCCATCACTGTTTCTTCTAGAAGCTGGCGTGCTCATGGTTCCATTGGTGGCGGGTGCATTATAAAGCTTTAAGAGTGATGAAAGAACACCACCTCTGAATTGTTGAGGACGCGGAACGTATTCTTCCATGATACCATGTTCGTCTTCGGGTGTGACTTGACCAGAAACCAACCCTGGACGTGGTACAGGCATTTTGAATGCATCTTTTCGACCTTTGCTTGTATGTGATCTTACGAGTTTGTGTGCTTCGGTCGAACTCGATTCTTTCGTCTTTTCGTTCTGAGTATCATCATCGCTCTCTGCTGCATCATATGGTCTACTCTCCATTGGAACGAGCGGGATATCATCGATTCGAACTGGGAGACCGCCGGGGTTCCTTGGTCGTGGAGATGGGTAATCGTCTGCGTCGTCGTCTAAACTATTTCTTCTCGAGTGCGGTGTCGAGTGACTTCCAACCAACGAAGCAATTCTCTGAGCTCGACTCTGAGCAGCCAAAGCAGAAAAAGTCTTCTCGTTACTCTCTTCCACATCCGATAGATCTGCCTTGTATCCTCCACCCGGGGTATTTCTCAGTACACTCGGTCTCGGTTTGCTAACAGGTACTGGTGGAACGGGGCTATTGTTGATAACTGCTAGATCTGAGAAAGGATTATCCTTTTCCTTATCGGGTGTGAACTTCATCAACGAGTTAGAACTACTGTTTCTTGAGTGAGATGGCGTGTATTTGGTGGATTTTGGCATTGATATCTGATGTAACATTCTCTGAGGTGAGACAGACTTATCCCTCAATGGGTGAAGGGATTTCTTGTTTTCCGAATCATTTGCTTCGTTGGTGGCATTGAACCTAACTCTTCCTCGATTTTTTGGTGGGTTTCCTCCTGCACTATTCGGCCTGCTTGGGGATGCACTGTTGATGCCACTGTTGACTGCACTTCCATTTACACTATCAGATGGACTGATATCCCCAGATGCTAGTTCCGTGTAGGTGGTGGGGGTATTTTCGTTATTGCTTCCGCTCGACGAGCCATTTTCGCCGGCCATTGTATGTACTTTTCTTTTTCGATATTTCCAGGCCAATTGATCTTTTTAAGAGATCACCTCCAACAGACCTGTAGAATAAAAGAAGATATATAAAGAATGATTTTTCCTGAGTGTCGAAGATATCGATTGGTTGGTGGGGGGGGGTTTTAAATAAAGCTCGGCGATCGGTAGGGACCGATTCTTTCAGGGTACGATGCAAACTAACTAAGAGTTGGCGTATACCCTTTTTCGCACCAAAATCTTGGTTGACACGCCACAAGATATAAAAAGGTCCGAAGAATAGAAACCTGGCGAGCCTGGCAAGAAGTTTTTACAAAGATTAAAAATTTGTCTTTGTAATGAAAAGCGATTGATGAGTCAACGATAAAGAATGAGATGGAAAGGATATAATAGACGAGGAAGATGAAGGGGTACGGATGGATGGTGGTGAATGAATGCAAGAAGACAAAGGATTCTGGTTTCTAAAGATAAGAAGAAAAGTCGAGTGAGAAGGGCAGAGGGGAGAGTGATAAATGAATAAATGGAGAAAATCAACGGTCTGTACTCCGTATTTCGTAAAAGATGCAAAGCACTAGTGGACACTTGGATTGACCATAATAAGTACTGGTACGGATTAGTCTCTTGAACTCTTGAAAGGGTAGGAACAATGGGACGTGAAGTGGAGTAGAGAGAACCAAGGAAAAATAATCGCACTACTTACTACTTAGAGTTCGAGAATCCAGATTTCTTTGGCCTCTTGCCTTTTTCGAAAATGGATGAAGAAATGGATGGTACAGGGCAGAGCAAGCTTTTGGCCCAGAGCTTTATCCTTACCTCCAAATGGCTCAAATGTTCAAATGCTCCTTGATATGATAAGATAATCCTCAAACCTACCTATTCTATCCCATCTAATCCATAATAGAAGCTTACAGTCCAGAGGTCAGAAACACTATGGAAACAGGTTTCTCACTGGCGGAGTGACAATTGCAATGTCACTATGCATGGAAATCGTCCCAAAGTTTCTAGCTCTGCCCATGAACATTCTCACGATGCCCTCAAAATATCAGTGATAAGTATTAAGGTTTGCTGACTTTCAATTGGCACGGATCATACTTGGCAAGCGAGGGTAGCATCCGAGTGGGTTCAAATGCATATGGCCTGTAACCATTGATGAGTCCCGTACTTGTTTTGAGACAAATGGGTTGATATTCGTGATGTGTTTTGGCGAACTGCATTTAAGGACTGAATCTGATTCAGAGAACACTGCCATGGGTGGAAGGGACCAAGTATACTCAAGGGTTCCATGCAATTCCTCCAATGACCGGTAAAGTATCTTTACAACACCGTTCTCAAGCAAGGCTACCAAGTCCTGATGATCAGGTGCGAGGTCAACGATTGCATTGGCTCCAAAAAGATAGAGGGAATATTCTCCACTTTCTTACAGATTGCCTTGAATCTCAAAACCGAATTGTGGTAGTGAGGGATAAGCTATCCACAAAAATATAGGGGGGGCTTCAAGGTTTGAAATGAATGAGACCCACCGTCATAGAAGCAGTGATATTTGGGCAGCGAGCCATTCAGCTGGGAGATGAAGTCTTCCCTCGCATGTGTTTGGTCTCTTGACATGGAGATCTATCCTTCGGGCGTCGGGACTTATTCCGGATTTGAATTGTAGTACAGAGTAAGTGGGTGGGTTGCGACGACTACACTGTGAGGTGACGGCTGTAAGGAAGGTATCTGCGTGCTTGTGACTGTGTTCTCTTTTTGAGTTGCATTAACTAGTCACCAAAGTTGTTTGATGGACCTTTTTCCTCTTCAATAAAATATACAAATGGCTTCATCGTATCTCTCGCTTTACTATCGAATAATGGGTAGCTGTTGGTTTGCAGTAGTGTATATATGAGCGGGTCATAGGTATCCTTTCGTGCATGAACATGCAAACGCTCTCTCGCATACACAGAGCGATTCACGAGTATTCGGATAATGCTTTGGCCACCGCTGACTGATTCGCGTTCCTTCAGCTATTGGAGTTCGCTCATTTTTTCAATTGCCGGTATCTCTGATATGAGAAGATTTCACATGCAAACAAAAACTCAAATGACACTTTTAAACGTGTCGTCTAGGGTGAATCGTAAATCATGAATCGTGAATCATGATAGGGATAATGATGTGATAGTGATAGATGAAACAATCACCGTAAGCAAATAGATCTGATACCTGAGACGAAAATGGGAAGAATGTCCAGATTTCATCCAGCAGTCTTTACCTATCTCCGAATCCCATGTGCACAGGTGGTGAATCTCAAGCTCTCAACAATTTACAATCTTTCTAGAAGGGCTAACATCACACAGAAGTACCCCCCCCATTCCGCTTTGCCCTATCAATCATGCAGCCGCAGCGGGAGCGAAAAACTTACTATGATCAGGGCAGGCGTGGCGTAGAACAAGGGCAAGGGCAAGGGCAAGGGGTAGCCAAATACAAATACTACCCACCTACTACTGGGATTGCACGACCGGAAGAACGAATTTGGTAAATCCGAGCCTTTTGAACTTTTGACATTGGCACGTATTTGCACACAAAAGAAGTAAGAGGTAAGAGGAAAGAGGAAAGAGGAAAGAGGATAGCTAGAGAGAGAAAAAAAGCTCGGAGCTTTTCCCATCACATTTCCTTCCCTTCCTCCACTTGATAGATGTTAAAAATTCTCCTAAATGTCCACTTTCAAAGTCTAATCGCCTCTGGAACTCTTTATGTGTGTTCCGTAACTCCCATTCACGGCGCTTCGATAATCTGGACCCCTTTCGAACATCTTCAATGCCCCATTAATCGGTGAAAATTCGGTGGTTCTCTTTGAACAAGCTTCAAGCTCCAAGCTGACACGCAGGACACATCACACTACAAGATATAACATGAATACTAGAATAGACGAGACGAAACGGGACGAGACGATAGACCCAAGAGACCCGGGAGACCCAAAGAGACTATCTTGCATCGATGGATCCATCTTCTTGCCTGCTGCCAGATGACAGATGTGGCTTACATTTCCCACGCGATACCTGTGTAGTGTATCATCGATTGATATGTCGTTATCGCTCTATAGCTATACAGAACTAGAGCTAGGTTTCAACCAAATTTAAGGATTTCAGCGCTTCAAGACATCACCACTCACCATCCACCACTCATGCATACCGACCCTTTCTGGAGCAACGTTACGTATTGCACTCATCATTCACTCCCAAAACATCATTTTCTGTCTTTCTGTCTTTCTTTCTCTCTTTCTCTCTTTCTCTCTTCCTTCCTTTTTCCCTACTCTCTCGTTCAACTCTTAGGTATCATACGGGCCCTTGCGTTGATTTTCTCGTTTGTATTCTTAGCAACCATTACAAATACCCGCACATCCAGCGATTTGTTCGTCAGCTCATCTCAATGCACTCACAGACCATACGACCATGCCTTGCATGCATATACTTCGTACTGCACAGCCATGCTCATTACCATATATAACTATGCTGATAATTACTCCTGATAATCATAATCATGGGACAGGACAATCAAGACGATCAAGGCGATCACTTTTGTCACTCAAAGACAAACTGACGAATATTTGATGACTTAATGTTGCCAAAAGTAGAACACATCTTGAGCACGTTTGGAACCTACATGTTGTTGTTAACGGCAGTTTCAGTTCCTCCTCTAATTACCGTGAAGAGTACTCTGTAATGAGCATCGACCACCATTGCTTCCGGAGACGGACTGTTAAGCATGGGTATAGGGGCATTCAAAATAGAACTCATCTCGCCAGTTTCACAATAGACTTTTCGTCCTATTGACATAGTTCGATGCACGCGAAGATATCAATTTTGAAGAGGAAAAGTTCATTTCCATGCTGGATTACACTTTCCTCGGCTTTCGATGACACCATGAGTACCGATCATTATCTGTCCGTTCAATGTTTGGGCGATCGATTTCTGAGAAAATTCTCACACTAATTAGACACGTCAACACATCAACAATTGGAAACATCGTCAATTCGGATGTGATGGCATGCAGAGAGCTGTAATTCAACATCTTTTTATTCAGAATGCCAAAACAAATTCACCGCTTATAAACCCCCACGCTTTCGGCCGTGCGAGCTTTATCATCCACAGTGCCACTGTTACTGGCACTCCACTATCAGACTTCATTTCCGTAACATGTGTGATCCACCATTGCCCAATCACACTACATGGCTGACAATAAAGTCGGGATTTCCGATCAGAGAAGTGAAGGTCGAAGCAAGCTACTCTCCACCATGAGAACGTGCTTCTGAAAGATACATTCATGTGGTGAGATTGCATATTCTAGAACATTGGTCACCTCCGGGGGGTCCTTTTTATTCTCCGATAATAAAAATCCTACAATGCAAATTTTCGCTACCCCTTCACAACCGACCACGCTCACACCGCTAGCTTAGGTGTTCAAGAATCCACTGAGTTTTTTCGCCGTGGCCACATGGCAGCAACGCTGCCATGTCCATTCGGCAGGGGCCGAGATTGATACCGCATTGCTCTTTCGCTTTTAGGGGTAAATCGTATATCTAAGAAAGTTGCTGGGTCATCGATGATAAGAAAAAAAAACATTTCATTATCAGTGAACAGGCCCTCACAGGCCTTGACATGCCCCCATCACGTCTTTTCTCACGATGATTGCAATGTGGTCAGATTTTACTCACCGTTGCGAGCCCAAGCAATTAGTTTTGCTTAAGGTTTTGTCAAGGACTAAGATAAAAAGTAAAGGTTATACTTTTAGCTACAACTCGGACATTGATTTTGAATGAGCTTTTTTTATTGTGCATATGTCAGTTATTTCTTCAAGAAGTTGTATCCAGGCGGAGTTATCTCAAAGCTCACTTCCAGCTTAGTGCTTTTCCTGGATTAGAATCACAATAAGTTACGTTTGTGAGGCGCCCGGGAAAGGAAGATTGAGATGAAAGACATTTTTTACCTGTCCATTTACTTACTCGCAATGTTTGCAAATTCTAGTATTGTTATGGTTCTCAAACATTGCATGAAAGCATTCTCCGTGTTCGATTTATATAAGATTATATCACACGATCAATTGTTTGATCGCTTGAAAGATAGATTTGAAACCTTTGAGCGTAGAGACCAAATCACAGACAGTCAATTTGCAAGATGTAAGTACCACAGGGCTTTCTAGCTTACAACCGAAAGGATAAACTTTAAACCGAGTAGTTTCTTTTGCTCGGCAATATAAAGTCTTCATGGTAACCACAAATAATTTAGGGTTCTTGGCTTTCTCCTTCCTCAATTTTCTTTAGGTTTACACAGTGGAGGTCAAGGTGTTAGTCACCTGGTATCATAAGCTTGAGATATTGACAGACATAAGAATCATGAACTTGCTTTTTCCACACGTTGCATAATAAGTAATTAGTACCCGGTCCCCATGACACAAATACACCAACTGCAAAGAGGTCTGATCAAACGCGTCATCTTCCTTTCTGGGGAGAATCAGTGAGACTGTTATCATTGCCTAGACAGCCTGACAAGCGCATTCAGGGTCTTGATCTATACTTCCACCTGTGTTTTTCGGAATCAGGTCATCACGCTATACACACTTAAGACTCACATGTATCAGAAAACTTTAATGATAAATATGCTGCCATGACCATTGGATCATAGCCAATACCTCTAAAATTTGAGTTTGTTCAGGAAAAGTCTTGCGCGTCCCTCATTCACCCCTTCTCACTTGTCGCTGAAACCCGGGCCATCTATTGCTGTCGGTTGAATTCTCTAAACATTACTCTCCACAGACATTATGGTGGCAATGATCAGCCCTATCTCCAAATAAAAACAAAACAATCATGCTCCAGATCAGGATCTCGCTCCGATTTGATGAGTTCTTGATCGAAACGGTAATAAATGTTGATCGGGATTGTCTTTGTCGATCCACCATGAACCGGTGAGCTCTTTACGGGACTAAAAGTAGGTATTCATAGACTTGCAAGACGGAGAAGGTGCTTGTGTAGTCGTAATTCTGCAGTTTCATACTTTCCAACATCAAGCCATGAGAATGTGAATGGTGGCTTGTATATCCATCTAATTATTACATGATTCCCATTACAACTTACTACAATGTAACACCGTGCTATATCTATCTATCTATAACCCTTGAATTTTTTCTCTTCTGTTCTCCTTCCGAAGTTATTTGATTCATTCAATAAGAGCAATACTCAGGCATTTATCTGTAAATCATAATACGCATGTTATAGATGTAAAAATGGAATTTTTTAATAGACTGATTTAATGATCTAGAGACTACAGCGATATTCGAATACTCCTCACCTCCTTGTGGAGCACGAACATTTTTGGCAAAGATCCCGTGATGATGCAGATTAGTACCACGATCGACATTAGTAACCCAGTTCTTGTGATCCTGATGACGAGTCCCGGATAATTGCTTATTCTATAGTAGTGGTTAGTTATGTGCACGTGAAGATCGGCACCTGAGGGGGGTATTGACTACAAGCATGGAATACTGACCTTTGTTTACGAAGACTTGGATTGTCATCATAGCCTCTTTCATATAGTATCAGTGTCTTGAACAAACTGCGCAGCGAATGAATCAAAAGTCATCTTGCTATTCATTGACTTCGGCTTAAAAGTGTAGAGTCTGTTGTCGGCACATTGACTGCACACATTAGCTGGCTCTCAAGCTTTGATGCTTGAGAAGTTTGATGGTAAACTATGCCAGAGAGCCTGTAGGGGAAGCCTCGAGTGCGTTTGATCTTACAGTATGCAAGTGCTGGACGCTGGATGCTGGATGCTGTTCTCTGGATTCTTGATTTTTCATTTTCGATAGTGTTCGGATGTCCTTCGCTGCATTGAATGTTGGTTGGGTGATATTCGATGACATTCAACGCTTTGAGTGGCAGCGGCATCAGATGTCTCGCTGAGTAGAGTTACTCATAAACATAACCATGAAGCATATGGAAAGTCTCTGCGTGTTTGACGTCTGCTACACGGATAGTGAAATCCTGTTCTATCCCATTTTCGACGTCCATTGATTAAGGCCGGAGAAAGTTCTCTTAGGGATTGGCAAACTACGGAGTCAACAAGAGTCCAACAACTTTATTCAAAGTATTTCCAATCGAAGTGCCACCAGTGAAGGAAAGGGTATGTAAAATTTCCTCATCTCGTAAAATTGGAGCGTGTAGCCTTGCCAGACTTCCATTTCATAGGCATTTAATCTTGCACTCGTCAAAGTAACGGATCCTAAACACTTATGATACTACTTGCCATCTAGTCTATAGCCCTTTTACTACGATATGCTACTAGTTTCGTTGGAGCCATGAGTACTATACCAGATATTCACAACCATAAGTCTGCAAAACGACAACAAAATCATATACATTGATCTTCAAACCCGACGACAGTAGCGCCGAAATCTTGTTATTCTAACTTCTATACTCCCTTTATACCAACTCTCCACATCCCTAGGGGTTTCGAACAATGGATGATATCGTCTCTAGTATTCCACTCTCAAAGCTAAGGCAAGGCCCTATCCCATATCCACTATCATCTCGCTTCGTCCACGCCAGGGGTCTAAGAACATTCGCACACAGAATATCTCCACCCCACCTCACCCCACCCAACTCCACAAATGGAAAATTTTCTTGCTGCATGGTCATATATTCAGAATGTTTTCAGTAACTCAACAATGTGGAAAGCAGTTTCTCAGCTCATCAAGCTTCTGTGGTCCAATGGTTAGGATTCCACCCTTCCAAGGTGGAGGTTCGTGTTCGATTCACGGCAGTTGCATTTCCTTTTGCATTTTTGTTTCGATTTTGTTTCTTTTAGCTGGTGGATGAATGTGCTCGAGGTGATGCCGTGCTCGCTATTTTGCTCGTCGTTGATGTGGATTGAGTGGCACCAGAGAGAGGGGTTTCTGGCTTGAATGAGTGCCTACAGGCTGAATGGGGATCGCAAACTGAGTATATCGGATTGCGTATCTGTTAACGGGAGGTGGTAGTACCATTCTTCTGCTCCTGGAACAAACTTAAAGAGGACATTCTGACTCGTTTATATCACACCGGTTGCAAAATGAAAGGAACATCTTTTGGAGATCGGATTCATTTGTACCTGAGAGGAAGAAAGTCCTGAATGTTTACACCATTCTGAAACACTCCTGTGCAAATCTGATATCAAGCCTTGAATATCTATATTTCTGATTCGTGGCTGCTTTGGAAAGTGCCCTTTATACCGATGTAGAAATTGCGAATGTGAGGATAATTTTACCCATTAGCCGGTCTCATTCAACCGATAGTCAAACTCGGCATAGAGGCTCTTATCCCGTACCCAGTATAGAATTCAAACTATGTCTTAAGATGTGCCAAGTTCCAAATCATTCGGACCACACATAGAAACTCCAGACTCAGACTCAGACCCCCACCACCCTCTCCTAGAATTCCCGATTTTGATATATCTAAGGTTGGCCGTGTCATGATAGTATGATTCACGGATATTCGTGGTTGAATATTTAGATTTGTGTTTAGAGTGTGCATGGTTTATGACTACCATTCTGGACTAAGTAGAAAGGAGAGATACCACAGTTGTGTTCCCTAACGTTTTGGTCTTCATAACTCTTCATTGGCCCCTATGCCCCTCTTTAACCGCTTGTAAGACGCCTTGCATTTTTGTAGACAGCGCTCAGCGGTCAATCTTGAACCCAGGAATTTTTTTTTTCAACCAATTGATTAAAGTAGGACTCCTCTTTATTATGGATAGTGGTGATGAACCTTCGATATTTTCAGCATTAATATCAGCTCCACGGTCTAGCAATGTCTTGACAGCGGGTAGGTAAGCTCCTTGAAGCATGGCATACATCAATGGTGTGCAGCCATATTTGTCTTTCGATTCAATACTAGCACCCGAATCTAATAAAAAACTGACCATATCTTCGCGTAGAGAATCAATAGCCCAAAACAACGGCGTTCGACCCTCCCCATCCTCCCCATCGATACCATAAGACTGTGTGAGCAAGAGCTTGAGTATTGACAGGCGCCCATTTGAGATAGCTACTCTGATAGCCTGTATCAATAGATGATTCGTCTTCATGGTTTCAGTCTCCAAACACACGCCCTGGTCCAACAAAACTGCAACTACAGCCCCCCCCCCCCCCAGGAAATAGTTCTTAAAAGTGTGTTACAAGAGGATTCTATTCTTAAATCGACCTCGGAACCCCGCTTTAATAACAACTCCACAACGTTCATGTGCCCTGCTTTAACAGCTTTATCTAATGATGTCAAACCGTTACCGCATTTTGCGTTAATCTCTGCACCATTTTCCAAGCATAATTTGACTATTGCCTCGTGACCCCACCTAGCCCCATGCATCAGCGGCGTCCAGCCTAGATAGAGCTCGTTTTTATCTCTGAAGTTTGCACTCATGCCATTTTTGAGAAGAAAATTAGCCATTTCTTCGCGTCCAAATTGCGAGGCGTCTAACAGCACTATCCCAAAAACATCCTTTTCACAATCAAACCTAGCGCCTTTTCCTAACAACAAACTCGCTATTCTCGTGTTCCTATCAAAGATAGCCTTCGTAATGGGCGTTCTATCCTGGAAATCAACGCAATTGACCTCGGCTCCTTTCTCTAATAGTAATTCAATCATGTTCTGGAGCCTTTTCGAGACAGCTATCATCAGAGGCGTTTTACCTTCAAGGTCTCGACAATCAATCTCAGCACCTTTCTCTAATAGTAATTCAACTATATTCTGAAACCCATAATAGACAGCTGTCATCAGAGGCGTTTCACCACCAAGGTCTCGACAATCAATCTCAGCACCTTTCTCTAATAGTAATTCAACCATGTTCTGGAGCCTTTTAGAGACAGCTATCATCAGAGGCGTTTTACCTTCAAGGTTTCGACAATCAATCTCAGCACCTTTCTTTAATAGTAATTCAACTATATTCTGGAACCCATAATAGACAGCTGCCATCAGAGGCGTTTCACCATCAAGGTCTCGACAATCAATCTCAGCACCTTTCTCTAACAGCAACTGAGTTATATTTTCATTTCCCCAATTAACAGCAATCGCCAGAGGTGTTGTTTCGTTAATTCCTTTATTGTTGATTTCAGCGCCTTTCTCCAATAGCAATCCGATTATATCTTTGTATCCACATTGAATAGCCGTTATCAAAGGTGTTTTTCCATCAGTTCCTTCATTATTAATCTCAGCGCCTTTCTCTAATAGCAGTCTGACTATATCTTCCTGTCTACATTGAATAGCCGTTTTCAGAGGCGTTTCTCTGTCAATTTCTCCATGGTCGACCCTAGCGCCTTTCTCCAACAGCAATTTGACTGTGCTTCTGGTTCCACCAGCAATAACTTTCAGTAGAAGGGTATCCATTTGTTCATTCGTGTATTTTACCCCAGCACCACTCTCCAATAAAAACTCGGCTACAATCTCCTGCTTACGTGCAATAGCCCGGAATAACAAATTTTCGCCACCTTCGATACCCTCGTCCAGTTTGCCGATATACTTTTGCGAGCTGAGTATGATAATCAGTGGTATCTCAAGATCGTTGTCTGAAAGATATGATCTTACATCCCGTTTCCGAGGATAAGTGAAGCTGCGCCCAATATTCATACCCTTGTTTACATTTGGATAATGCTGTTTCCACACGCCAAGGACCAGAGAATCTGAGGGGTAGGTTTCCAATTCAATTTCTAGGAGCGCCTGAACAGCTTCGTGGCTTTCCGTAGCCAGAGCGGCGAAGATTGACGGCCCATAACGCTGCTCTTCGACGTCAAAGCAAGAATTCTTTTGGGGATAAATTCGAATAAGACTTGCTAGATTTCTTTCTGCGAGGAGGTAGAGAGTAGTCACCGACTCCGTATACCGTCGTATTTCGTGATTCTCGAGATAGTTGTTCACGAATACCCATAGACGAGTGGGAAATTTTGCTAGGAAGTCTGCCTGCTCTATGTGATCTTGTTGAGCAAGATTGGCGTGATACAGGATGTTGGACACTGAATAATCTAGAAATGGAAACCTCGATTTGATTTCCTCTTGACACTCCGACTGTGCTGCCTTGAAACGTTGCGCTGGTGGAATTCCTGCTTCGGGATGTGTTGTGTTCAAAAATGGATATTTCATGTTACGACATTCCCAGAAATTTGATTCGCTAAAGTTAAAACATTTTATAACTTTTTGGTTGACGACAGCGTTTAGTTGAGCTAAACAGCAATTCTTCAATGTATCATGTCCATGACCGACAAAATTTCCGGAACTTTCAGACCATTGGGACTCGTATCTACCCAACAGAAAGTCTCGAACGGATTCGTGGATGAACTGTACGTCTGAAGCTTTATTCTTCGTCACTTCGGCTAAGCCTTTAGAGGAGCTCCTCACAAACAACTTCATTTGATCAATATTGACATCTTCCTGATCCCAGAAACCCATGCATTCTCCATCAAGACCAATCTGAGTTGCAAAATAGATTTCTTGTGGCTTCAACGGACGATTTGCGAACAGGATCAGCTTCAGACAAAGCTGCAGTTCTTCGAGGTTCTCTCCATCACGCTTAAGGATCATTTCGAACAAATCGTTTAATCCTGGTGGAATTTCGGTGAGGCGCTTACTGACTTTCTTAATGGAACTAGAGCCAGTTGAATACTCAGAATTGAGAATGTCAAGAACTAAGACGACCCAGAGAAAAATGCCAGAAGATTTTTGGAGGATTTCGGTCCGGAGTGTTTCGGCCTGTTTGGATTTGCCTAGTCTTAACTTCGACTTGATATATTGCTGAATATCATCCATATGACCGATTTCATCTTCTAGAATCAGTTCAATACCCTTCTGGATGACTATAGTGGGATAATGCCGACTAGAAAAGCATATTTGCAAGCTAACTTGCGAAATTTCTGCAAGCTCACATAATTCTTCAAAAAAGAACACCATTCCGCTTGTTTGCTTCTGGTCACATTCATCCAGCGCATCGACGAATATCATCAGTGATCTACTTCCAAGCTTTTCTACAGCATGCTTCAACGTCTGCTTTAAAGCTGATTCACTCCAACCATTTCTTTCAACGCCTCTTGCGCCATCAGCTGTCATCCAATCCAAGCTATCTCTAAGCTCCACCACCTTTTCAAAAAGCTGGTGCAAAAGAGAGCGATACAAACCAGTAGTTGTTCTCTCTTCAATCGTACCACGTGCGAGAAAAAAGAATGACAACGTGATTTTTGAGAAATCGCCTTTTGCCTTAAGCTTAGCCTCCTCGAAAAGTAGTTTCATCAAAGTTGACTTTCCAGTACCGGGGTTGCCTTTGATCCAAAGAAACCCTTCATGATCTTGTCGTTTTGAAACATCGTTCCATGATAAGTATTCTGATTTGGTGAGAAACCAACGGCATGTTGTCCCTTGGGCAGCAGTCAAACTCGTTAAACGCTCATCGATTTTGGGAAAGTAGAGTTGATCTATAATAGATTGTCTTGTGGTAGCATCAATATCATGTGTAGGATATTCGTAAACTGGTTCGGGGTTTTCTGAAGTTTGAAGGCGGGAGAGATCATTGGAAGATTGATCATGTGAGATTTTTGATCGTTTTGTGGAGCTGAGACTGGCAGTAGAAAAGGCTGGCGTGTCATTGAGAGTGTGTTTCTTTGCGCGCTTTTCAATTTCTTCTCGAAGCCTTCTAAACGCGCTTTCTGATCGTTCGCCGTAGATAAGTGGCATATGGACATCAAAAATTCCTAGTAAGCAATAAGCCCTGTCTTCTTCACGCTTTGTCTCGCGATTTTTTGCCCATGACATTCGCTGGTCAACGCTATAATCAGACAGATTCTGCCCATGAAGAGCCGATGTCTCGATTCCGGTGATTTCGTGGATTACCTGCTCCAACGACGTTTTGTCGCCAAGTAGCAGACCATCTGAACAGAAGAACTCGACCGATCTCGGTGCAATAAGCTCTTGAAGTGTCCAACCACGAGTGAACCATCGACCGGCTTTGAAGATTGATTGCCAAGATAAATCGGCTTGATTGTGTCCGCTTGTTGAAACATCTGCAAGGTACACGTAACATCTAGCGGCGTTCCGATACCAGCGAAACATAGAGTTGATAGCCTCTTGGAGTTCGGCACTACTAGACTTGTCGATACAGCAAGTATCCACCCAAAAGTATTGTAAGCCATCGCGTTTAGCTTGTTCGCCACAAAATTGAAGTTTTCGATAACCAGATTTGTTCTGTCCAGTATTATTTTTAAGATCTTGGAAGGTGAGCTCATCTGTATCTGCCCCCCATGTGTGCGATAGAATAGCGTATTCTGGAATATCACTTCCAGCAAGATTTCCGATCAGATCGAACCGACCTCCGCTATTGCATTTCAATAAGTGCATTGAGGTCGATTAGAGCAGAATTTGTGAAATAAATGTTAAACAAAAGAGTGTTCCTGGATGCTTTTGAAAGCGTCACTGCAGAGAATTGAAGTTGCGGTCAGCTGGGCGGTTATCTTGACGTTGCATTGAGGCAAAGTCATAATTGAGGCGAAGTTATAGCTAGCCAATTGTATGCTGACTATTATGTTCAGGTCTACAAACCACATTGAAGTTCATGGGTAGACATAGAAAGACCAATCATGGCTCTTCGGCTTTGGCCCCACTATCTTCAATCACCAACGAGGCAGCGACTTCATCAGCAAAGAAGATATTTAGATTTGCACCACCTCATCATCGCCTTCTTATAAACTTCCATTCGTGATCCTTAGCTTGGTTTGATGATTTGTGTTCTCCGCTTTCCGTCTTTCTAAGCCCATGACATCTTAAAACTTTCCCATGATTCTTTTATCTCCCACAGTGTTCTTTGTATTTCTTATACCAAGCCCTCATTTTGCTATTTCTGAATTTGCATGGACCTTCGCTTTATGAATGGAATCTCATATTAGCTTTCAGTAACGGTATATTCCTGAAGTGGGAGGCAAAATGGTTGCATCCTGTTCAAGTCTTTCTGACTTTCAAGTGACCTCTGCTTTCATTCATGATAAGAAATGGGCCAGAGAGCCAAAACATCTCCATCAACAGAGCATTGTTTGTCTTGTGGTCGGAAAAGACTGCTTGGCTATGAGTTCCTAGGCAATCCCGAGATCTGGAATCAGGATTAATCACACTTCATCATCAATCATTCTCCTTACTCTCCTCATCCTAAAGCTTGAAAGAAAAGAGGAAAGGACTTTATGATAATAGCCCTCATATTTTACTGTAACAGAATTGGAAGTACCATATAGCGATCGAGCAAAATTTCTACATTTACAGTTCGTCAGTCCACGAATTCTAGCAGAGGTCTTCCCTAGACTTGGTCCCGGGAAAAAATCTTCTCCCACCCACTCTCGTTGAATAAGTTCCTTGAGAGCTCACGACATGTGGTCGCTTCGAATCAATCATTCTACTGGTGATATATGTATGCATCTTCACTTTGATACGCCAGAAAGGAACATCACAAATATGGAGCTACCGGGAGTATGCTACAGGCTCGATACACTGCACCCATACTCTCAAGTATGACCTCATTTCGCCCCGGTTACTCTTGAAACCTTCTAGTTAGGATATTGTCCGAAAAAAAAGACATTTTTGTCGAGTTCAACCAATATCATGAATATAGGAACTACCGTCACCGTCCCCAAATCTCAAAAATGTTCCATCCTCACTTAACGCTCCACCAGAAACCAAAGCCCAAGCTGCTATACTCTCCATAACCAGATACCGTGCATGTATCACACCACAACCGCAATCACTACCACTACCAAACCAACTTCCCCCCAAACATTTCGATGACCCTCAAATAGAACGACTTACAACTTCCCATAGTATGGATGAAAGATGAACCCTCAATTATCAAAAGCATTCCAAAACCTACTTTAAAATGCTATGATCTATCCATCCCTCAACACATCCCATAACCGAAATCCGCCCCCCCCCCATCTACCAAAACCAAACAACCGATTCCGCAACAAACAAACAAACAAACAAACCAAAAACCACTCCATACAATCAAATAACAAGAGAAAACCCTTCACAACCAGACAACAAACCCATACTCTCAAAGCATATCCATAACAAAATCCATAAACAAGTAGAGTATCGATCATGAATATGATATCTTGTTATATCATTCCTTTACCCCTTTACTACTCTTAAACACTTCACTACCGCTCCATTCAACACCTCTCCAGCCCCCTCGCCTTTCCTCTCCACCTCCGCCTTTCTCCCCCAACCCTTTCTCCACCATCCTTTCCACTATCCTCACCATCTCCAATCATCCATCC
>PHWZ01000105.1:0-93988 GCA_004379285.1 Botryotinia calthae | reverse complement strand
CTAGCAGTACTAGGCTCTTAAAGCCTAGCCGTCCTATATAGTCTTGGACTGAAGCTGGACGTTAATCAATCAATCAATCAATCAATCAATCAATCAACAGCGACTGGGGGCTGCACTACCACTTACGACGACGATGAGGGCAATAGTGGATATGGCGGACTCAATATCAAGTGCTCGACTCCCAAGGACAAGTGGGCGGACGTGCAAAAACTTCTTTCGCAAGCATGTTCAGAATCCCCGTCTTTCAACGGAAACAAGGTGTACTTCCAATCCCTTGGGTTTTATGGACAACCCAAGTAAATGGTTGCGCTCTGCAAACATCATACATATCCGGAAGATATGTTTACCCATGGCAATACACACAGATCTGGATTTACGATAGTTGGAATGGAAGAATGCATATGGTCGATGAAATTGGGGTTTTTTTCTTAATTATTAATGTTACGACGGGTATCCAACATACCGCGTCACATGGTCGAGTAATCACGTGATGGACCCTGAGGATCTAAGGGATCGAAGAATAAATATCTAGATTCATAAGATCCAAAGGATTCAAGCAGAACAGAGTCTTGGGGTTCTATAGAGAACGAAGGTTTATATAAGGGAATGGATTTCATTACAATATAGAGCTTTGTGCTCAAAACAATCATTAGTTTTATATTATAATTACAAGAATTGCAATCAGTTACCATTTATCGAATTCCTATTTGAAATCTAACTTAAGCCACCTCGAAAAATCTCTAAACACTTCCATATAACCCTATAAGCAGTTCTCATTGTGACACTTTGCCGTAAAAGAACTGCGAGAGCAGGGTACAAAATATCCTTAGAATCTAAAACTACAGAACTATGATTCGATCGCCCGAAGAGCGCTCTTATATACTAGCTATGTACACGTGATCTGAAGTATAGAACTGCAGTAGGTCTACGTGGTGTCATGGAGAAGAGGAGCTTATGGCAGGCCAGGGATATCCTCGATAGTTATTACGATCGCCGATAAAGAAGCTATACTGAGGATCTTCCGGCTGAGTAGTCAATAAGAAAGTGCTGAAACAGATCGGTTTGTGATGAAGATTACCGCCAGATACTTGTTAGAAACTACCTTGCCTCTTCCTAGATCATAATATATTGTCGTGTATCTCATTCCAAAATAATCATCTTGAGATATCTAAAATAACATCCCGGCTACATTTCTTTGAATCGTGTCTTTCCTGTGATTGCTATCTTTATTCAATTAAGATTAATGTAGGCTTTAAGAATCTAGTACCATTTTCTCTTCACAAAACAAAGTACAAAGCTATATAATCCCAGGGCATACCTATTGTCTTCTATCAATATATATTGTATCCCCTCTGTGAAGTCTTTCCCAATGAATCTTGAATGAAGAAACCTTTCTCTGTACAATCTGCTCGTCTCCCTTTCATCCTTTACATCAAGAAATGGTAGTATATAAGCTATTACAACTCAGGTAGTATGGTGCTGATTCTTCACAGGATACTAATCAGCTCCGAGGTACCCAATGCCGAAAGCGTAATCTTGTAGCCGCCGGACTACTCGATGGATCGCCATATCAGAAGAAGGTTAAAACAGATGCAAACAAAATGTTGTCTAACCAAATCGACGCAGATGTACACGATATGCTGTCTGGCATGATCGAGGCAGAAAATGATAAGGAGATAACGGAAACATTGAAATTGATGAGGGAAAAGAAAGCAGAGAATAAGATAAACCGTAGGGACTGGGTTGAAAGACGTCGTTGCTACTTGTCTCGTTACAATTCCTTGGGAGGACATATGTGAAAAGTGTGAATGGATTAAGAAAGAACGAAAGAGAGATTTGCCGGAGAATCGCAAGGTATGCTAAAAATGGCTAGATCAGGTTTTGTAAGAGATGAAAATGTAGCTCAGCATATGCATTCTCCCCAAAAATATGTTTGGTTATAGGCATGGGTGTTGCATACACATCGAGTGGTGCTCAATATACAAAAGAATAAGACACAAGTTGGCAGTGAAGGCCTCCTCTTCTGGCATATACACCTCCATACGCTCCGGTATCAAGAATGTTAAATTGATATCTTGTGCGACCCCCTCCTACTACCCCTCATCTCAAGATATGTGACAGTCTGCAAACAGCGGAAAAATATCAAGTAGTTTTCAAGTTGATATTGTATGAATTAAATCTTTACTCGCTTTGGTGCATTACTATCAGTTCCCAAGCTTTTTCGAGAAACAGGCTTGCTGTTCTCTTTATCAACAATACTCGGTTTACCAAACTCTGCTAATACATGAACAATAAAAACACTTTTCTGTTTAAAATAAACCCCTTTATTACATTTAGGATCTAAAGCAACAGTACGAGCAGCATCACCTAGTTTTATGAAATGCTCCACTAATGACGAACTCATCTCAGTACCACAACACATATCATCAACCCATCGAATCTGTTTGGCTATATTTCGAATAAGCCATGAATTTGTCGTCGCCCATAACCCAGAAGTGTTACCAGAATCGGAGTCAAATGGATCGTAGAAAAACAATGCAGAACACCAGAGTAAAGTAACATCAAATACGCTAGTGTTTGATGTACGGATACAATTACCCAGAATTGACAACTTGACAATTAAGCGGGTATGACAATGAATATCGATGTTTATTGGTAGTAATGTTTCTGTCCATTTCTCCAATCTCGATTTAAGCATCTGGGATACTTTTAAATCATAGTCGAACTGCTGATTTAGTTCTCGAGAACTCAAATTGGCATGCTGTTCCATAGCAAGCTGTTCCTCATCCGAATCAATATCGAAGTCTATTCTGATGTCCTTTTCGATATCGTCCAAGTTCACTTCGTCATCAGCTGATGACTCTCTACAACTAGAGAAAATGCCATGTACCGATGTAGAGTTGGGGCTAATTGGAGATCCAGTCGGTGTTTCTTCAATTGCTTCTTCAAGAATAGTGAGTGATGGCTGAGAAACCTGTGCTTCCGGAGATAGGCGAGCATATATTGGCGGTGATTGACGAACCTGCACTTCCCGAGACGACTGAGCATATATTGGCGGTATCGGGTGTTGTTGCTTCTTGTATACGAATTTACTCCATTCTAATAATATAGCCCCTTGTTGAAGATACATTTTCTGCAGATTAGTTTTGTATATATCGGTAGTAGTACGAGCATTGCTAAAATGTGTAGAAAGTTTTTCTAGGTTTACTTTCGCATAAGTACTTGCTCTTATATGTACACTGAAGATTGTAGCATTAGATAGAGACTCAAGGCTACAAATTAATGCGTTTGTAGTCATAGTGTGAGGTCTAATCGCAGAGATTTTCTTTTCTGTAAAAACTAATCCTTTCGTGATCAGATTGAATCGTAGGAGGAAAATATGTTGTGCATTGGTTAAACCGGCATCGTGAATAGCAGAAGCGTCATGAGATAAATCATCGATACTCGATATTGAACGAGGCGTAGAGGCGTTTGTAAAATCGGCATCTGGAGGAACAACCAATAATAGTTCTATCTGTCGTCTCTTGCCAGCAAGCTTGACAGATACCCGAAGCTTGAAGTGAATATGAATTTGTTCTTCCACATCACGATATGCCACCATGAAAAAATCGGGTCTTTGCTTGTTGGTATACAAACAAGAACCTAATGTGAATGTTGTACCTGTTTGATCCACCCATTTTACAAATACCCTCTCGTCAAGGAGCTTTTCTAGCTGAAGTTTCTCGATTGGAACCGACATATTTTACTCCTGTAATCATAATTAGCGATAAAACGTAGTGAACGAATAATTGCATTTGAAAAAGCCCACACTTTATGTGTGATTCCCACCCACCCAGGCTATAGAGCAGCCTTGACTCTTCGAGAGAAAAAAGACGTAGAAGTGATCAAAATAGTAGGTACTGAAGAATATAACCGCTGCTAGGGTTTTTCTTAAACAGCAGACTGAAGAATATAACCGCTGCCAGGATTTTTCTTAAACAGCAAACTGAAGAATATAACCGCTGCCAGGATTTTTCTTAAACAGCAGACTGAAGAATGTAATCGCTGCTAGGGTTTTTCTAAACAGTAGACTGAAGAATATAACCGCTACCAGGATTTTTCTTAAACAGCAGACTGAAGAATATAACCGCTGCCAGGATTTTTCTTAAACAGCAGACTGAAGAATGTAACCGCTGCCATGATTTTTCTTAAACAGCAGACTGAAGAATATAACCGCTGCCAGGATTTTTCTAAACAGCAGATACTATAAGATACAACTGTTGCATACATATAGGAACGATTTTGTTGGAAAGATCGTGGGCGTATATTCGTAGAAGGTATCGTACGATGAAGATAAAACGATAGGAGGATAGCGATAGAAGGTCGGTGATCGTATATTCGTAAGAGGGATTGTGCGATAAAGATAAAGCGATATAAGGACGGCGATAGAAAGATGTTGATTATGTATTCGTAGAAAGTATTGTGCGATGGAAGGGAAGGAATAAAGGGATATAAAGACATCGATAGTAATGGAGGTGAAAGAATGTGAAATTTGCGATGGAAACGAAGTAAGTCAACGAACTCCTTTCGGGTGAAAATAACACGCGTCAGAATGGCAAGTGCCAGCGCTACACGCATCCCTTGTCCTATCCAAGATGTGACCCGACGCGCCGCAATTTGCACTGCACGTATGAACTGGCAACCGAAAAGGCAGAACGATTAACGGGTGGCCGTACCCAATTTAGATAAGCCAAAAGCGGTATAAAGAATCAAAAGTCGAGAATGGGGGGGGGAACGTTAACGTGTTCTAGATTTGATGAGTGAGACAGTGAAGAGGAGGATATCGAGATATAACTAGTGTATATGATGAATACTAGGTAGGTAAGCATGCAGATGGACATATCATCCAACATGTATAATCAATCTGCTTATGTAAAGGGGGGGATCAGAGGTGGAGTGGACGCGGATCCGGAACGGATAATGTTGTATCCGAAGATCTCAATTAATAATCAACGTTACCGCGTACCATAAGTTATTATCACACGATTGAAGTGGTCCACTCGATAATATGATCCATTCGATGATAAATCACGTTAAGTGAAGTGAAGTAATGATATTTAAAAGTTGAATGAGACACTTGATCTATATGACCGACCGTAGGTTGGGTAGTGAGTCTCTCAGAAGTATTTTTGACTTTTTTTTGGTGGCGAAGAAAGTAAAGCAAGTGAGCAAAAGAACAGTGTAATTGCTAATATTCATATTCTAGTCCCAACAAGTGAGATATCCATCCTCTACCTGCTATCATCCTTAGATACCGCCAATAACTCCCTATCAACCATGCATAAAAATCCTCAATTCCCAACCCTAATCCCGCATACCTCCCTAACCTCTCTCCGCAGCCAGAAACCCTCTCGCTCACAACTAAAATTTCCCCAAATGATTCACACACCTATCACCCCTAATCCTCTCCAACTGACACGCCACTCCCGTACTAACCGTGTAATCCGCCCCCGTCAACGGATCAACAATCGTATGGGTGCCCAACGCGCCCCTCACAGCCTTCGTATACGCTCTGAACAAATCCGCTGCAAATTCCGTTTCCTCCTCCACATACTTCTCGAGATGAAACATCGCCCGTCCATAACACGTGCTCGATTTAGTAATCGAACACGCATACGGCTTGACGCAGGCAGCGACAGCCAGCTTGCGCGCCTCGTGGGAAGCAGGGAGGGAAATGGCGATTTGCATGTGAAAGCGGTCGGGGAATTCGCCGCGGGCGGAACACCAGCGGAGAAAATTCCGGAAGCGGATGATGATGGGAGAGAGACGGGTGATGGAGAACTGATGGCAGGATTTGAAGAAGAGGAGATAGAGAGTGAGTTTTTCGTGGGAGTCGATCACGGTGCTGGGGAAGGTAAAGGTATCCGTGGAGAGAAATTGAATAATCAGTTCGAATTCCGCGATGGATGTTTCTGGGAGTTGGAGTTCTTGAGATACGGATTCTTTGAAAGTGCCATTGAAAGCGTGGTGGAAGAATGAGGATCGTGTACAGAGGAGATTTTGGGGTACAGTGAGAGTTTGTTTGGAGCCATTCATGGAGTTGACGACGATCTTGACGGTGGGTCCGGTGAGAAGAATGATTTTGCTATGAAAGATGTGTTAGTTCGAATGATTGTGAGTATATGAGGAAAACATGTAGTATACATGTATTCATGATATTTACCTCAAGAATTGATCTGCTGGAGTCGCTCTGGGGGCTTGTTTTTCTGGGTTGGTTGATCTTCTGCTGCGATTTTCCCATGGTTCACTCTCAAGTTCGTCGCTATACTCGTCATTGGAGGATTGATGATCATAGTCATCATCCTCAAAATGAAAGACCTCGTTATCCATAATGCCCATTTGTTCTTGACGTGAGACTTTTGGGGGGATCGTTGATATATGTTTGTCTCAAAATAGTTGAATGAAAGTTGGGTCAAAAATTCTGAAATTTGTTTGAAATAGTTCCAAAACAGGTGACCAACAAGGTGTATTGATACTATTTTTCTAAGATGGAAGTTGAATATGAGAGACCAAGCTTTTTTCAAGGTTATATATTTCACGCTAATTCTATGTGGCAGTATCAAAGAACAATCTGGCCAACAAGGTTCTTTTCATTTTTGATTCAGTGTCGTACGAGAATTCTACCTACTGCGTATCACATATGATGTGATATGCCACATGATTTATACCCCAAGTTTTCCACGTATCAATATAAAATTCTTCCGCTGTTTCACTGCAAGTCAGAAAGCTCAAAGTGTGTTAATGTAACAAAAAAGCCCCTATGTTATGAGGTACACGGTTTAGCCAGTACTGTCATTCCTATCCCTCAATCTGGCTCAATAAGAGAATTTCTTGCCATCGAGAAGATCACACGACTCGGCGAATATGCAAGGTGTACGTTGGTCTGCCACTTCTCGATACACACGCATGAGATTCGCCGCAAATCCATCCAATGTGTCGAGCTCTTTTTGAAAACGGAATGTCCAAACTCTCCCATGAATAGGACTGACAGACTGAAGGTATGCTTGAATGCATGAGCGAGCAAACAACATTAGAAGTTTTTGTCCGTCTGGAAAATTGGCAACTTTGCGAATGTGTCCGCCCTGGAGATAGAGACGGTCCATCATAAGCAGCTCTTTGATATTTTCCAAGATTATATCCGAGATATCAAGACCAAGTTTCTCTGCCAACTCGTAAAAATCGATAAGATTTGTCTATGTAGATTGAGAGCTTAGCGTTGCTTCATCCCACATGGAGGATCATTATGACCTACAACTTGTTGTGACCCAGAACTAGAACCAGCAATATCGGAGCGGACAAAAGCACCAGTGTAAAGATATTGAACAACAAAATCAAAGGCTACGATTGAACATTCAATTTTGAGAGTTTCTCGTGTAATTTGACCCAAAGTTTCAACTGTGATGGCACTCTGGAAGTATGGCGAAGCCTGAACAAGTAGTGCTTTAGGTATGAGATAGTTTTTGACTCCCAACTGGATGCCGGCGGTAACCAGAACTTCAGGACCACGAAACAGATCGAGTCTGTTTGTGAACTCACTTGCGGGCAGTTGAGCGACGATGTTATGTGTGGTCTTGGCGCGTTTCTGGGGTGGCGCATTAACCGTGTCGCTTTGGGTTTGATGCGAAGCTAGGGGATGTCAGTATTTGAAATGGCAGGGCCTTTTCAAAGTTTATCTTCATATCGAAAGTTTCTAGGGTAGACTTACCACTAGTGAATGGAGGCTCGGACGAACGAACTGCTTGAGGGCTAGTAGTATTGCTGACTTCACTAGATCTAAAATATTCGAAGCCGGGACCGACTGTGTTAGAGCCAAATAAGATAGACCTCGCTGGCATAGCAGAAGCTGGCCTTGCAGGAGATGCGAATGTTGGAGTGTTCATCGCAGGTTGTGCTAATTTTGTTAGAGGACTTCGATTAGTGGGTGGGCTGTTAGCACTCAATGGTTTGACAGTCGAGGCAATATTCTCTTGATCGTTGTTCTTTGCAGAATTAACTTCGCTGGGAGAACCCAGCATCTTGGATACAGAATGGTTGAAAGTTGTCATTGTATCATTCAATCTCGTTGAGAAATTGGCGATAAGATCAGATTTGGCACGGTTTGAACCTAAAAGAGACGTCGAATCTGGTGACTCGGGATGTTTGTTGTCACGCACCGCACCTGTGTTGAAAAGACCACTTGGAGTGGGAAGAATTGAACTAGTATCAAAGATGGAAAATCTGGAGCTATGTATTGTGTAGATGGAATTCCAGAGAAAACCTTAAAACTTGACCTTCAATTTGGAGAGAATCTGTAAATGCTTCCAATAAGTTCACCTTCTTTTATCTTCTTCTTTCTTTAAATGTGAGCTCCAAGCGCAGTTTGCAAAATGAGGAAGCGACGACCTCGATTCACTGGACAAACAAAACGCTTAAACATCTGGACATGGGGTTGAGATCATTTTGATTGCGGGACCTGCGGAATATGTAATGTCTCACTCGGTATATAAAGTTTGGTGGAAAGGGTTGCTATACTTTTGTGTCATGAACAAATTAGAAGCTATCGAATGTGTTCCATGTTTTGATGCTAGAAAGATAGAAAATGGAAGAACTTCAACATACTGATCGTCAGGTAAGGTAAGAACAAGATACCATACCCAGCGATTTTGATCTGCTCTTATGTTCGTCCTTCCGTCTCGTCTTATTAAATAGGAAAGAGATAGACATATTGTATCTTTTCTGTGAAATAGATCAGCACCTTTGCAGAGTGAAGAGGTCTCGCTCAGGGTTTTTATTCATACAAGACTGACAGAAAGGAGGTGACTAAGGTAGCAAAGGATAAATGCTACCTGCTAAGGGTTTGATTTCCTTACTCTTGACTGTCGTCGAACTAGGTGAACTAATGTCTCGCCAATTGGACATTCTGGCTGAGCACTCACATCTGAAAATATTTATCCATGCAGGGAGTCCAGCAAGAAGAGTTTCTCTCTTTCATAAGTGAGGGATGTTAAAATGTCAACTATTGATGGAATCTGGCCAAGTTTAGGGTGAGAGAAGAGTGAATTATATACACTGAGGTTTGAGGGAGAAGGTCACTAATAAAGTCTATCGTTCTTCCATGCTTAGTAGCGAAAGTTTTCAATATGTCTGAATACACTAAAATCAACCAGCCGATCACTCGTTGATTCTGGTTTATTGAGATCAAGATTTATATCTATAGTCTCGGCTTGATGGGAATATAGCAATATCACGGTCTGAAGGAAAACATTGAAGTTGAAGGATTGTATAGTAACCATCAACTAACTAAACTGTGAATGCGATTCACCAATACTCCCTCCACAATGTATCACGATAGTCAAATAATCCGATGACACTGAGGTTTGAATATTCTAACCCCAAACTCACGATAAGCTAAGAAAAAAATCTTACCCATAATAAGGCAACCATGGGCCAGATCCGTATACATACACGTGGCCTGCAAAGCTCCTATTTGTTAAGGGTCTCATTCTCTGTTCCGTTAAGGGATCCTCATAGCATTCCGGTCCATGACTGTGTTCTTAAAGTCCTTTGACCATTGTTTCACCCAATGATTTCACCACCTCCATCGCGAACCCGTCGATGGTATCAAAAGCCGCTTTTACATTCAACCAAGAAGTATTGGATCTAATGGTAGGTAAGGAGTTATCGTACGGAGGATCTTTCATGAGAGTTTCGTAGACAAGATATGGTCGTACGCATGCTTTTGCAAATAGACGGCGCGCCTCATGTCCAGTTGGTAGTTGATATACAGATTCTAGAAAACCGTACGCCAATGTGCCATATTCAATGCAGATTGCATACCAGTGATCAACGAGAATTGTTCTTAAATTCGTGTCAACTTTTCCGAATGGACCAGCAACGTCGAATTTGTCTGCAACGAGGTAGAAATTGATAATCTTCTCGATGCCTTGGATGTAAGAAGTCCAGGGAACTTTTTTACAATAGATCCATTCTAGAAGCAACTCAAATTCTTCGACTGTGTCTTCTGGAAGCTCAACACGATTTAGGATGCTTTCCTTGAAATATCCGTTGAGAGCGCGATCAAAGAATCTTGAGCGGTGGCATATCAGGGCCAGGGGAACAATATATGTTGTAGATTTGTCTGCTGGTCCCACAATGATAGTCGCAGCTGGACCTTCGTACAAGCTCTTCTCACTACAACGATTAGCTTATGACGATTAATAGTAGATACTAGCATACCTACATTTCAGGTGCTGATCCTTTTGCATCTAACATGAATGGAAGTACCTTCGACTTCTTAATGTCCGATGGAGTTGTCATCTTTGACGTTGTGATAGTGATTTCGTGCTGTCAAACTGTAAATATTTTGTGTTGGGAAGCCGAATTGGAGGTATCACTAAGATTTTGTGAAGGTGATGATAATTCTGGAATGAGATGTAACAGAAGAAGAGGTTTATATGTTAGATGACCCAAGCGATAAAGCCGTATATGTGCAGCTTAGTAGACTACGGTATCAAGTATAGTACCGTAATTGATCCACCGTGGAGAATTTTAGGATCAGTAGCATCGCATTGAATTGACACAGGTGAATTTTGAGATCATGCTCTTCCACATTACAGTTCTCTGAAATTTCGACCAAAACTCTGGTAACTGGCCCGTTGTTATTCCTGCCAACAATGCCGGAACTATATGTAATTCACATCGATCATAATATAACACTGCTTAGATACTTCTAATTACCAGGAAGAACTGCAGAAAGATATCCACAACAATCTCAATGTTGCGACGTTATAACCTCTTGCGTTTTGTGAAAGAAATAACGAAGAAGTAGACTAAACCCCTATCCTATAAGATATCGAGTAAATCTCAAAAATAACATACTATCACAAAAAACTCATTGCATGATACCGACTCACAGCTCTTCCCCAAGACTAAAATCTCATGTAATATCAACGTGTGATAAAATGCAACTAAGCCATAACGAATCGAAACAAGGGATGTCTCAACTCTATCCTCAAAATACCATCAACGCCCCCCAAAGACCCCCCTCCCCCATAACCAAACAACACAATACTCAAGTAGTACCCAACCTCTCCCTCGACACAAACTACCTAATCCCATACAAAGTCTCAGTATCAAATCTCAACTCCGTCAACGGACACCACATCGTCGACGTAGAATACCCATCACCGCCCACTTTGCCCATCGAAAGACTACTCAACGATCCACCAACCAATCTCAAAACATCCAATTCAATACCTTCAACTTCTTCAAATAACTCCTTAAACTCCTTTGCCTTTTTCGCATTCGTATCGGAGCATAGTAAGTGCTTCACATACGGTTTGAGCAAAAAGCTCGCCAGGAGCTCTCGGACCCGTCTACCAATGGGATGTGCAAATGCATCTTTCAGTATTTCCTTGAAAATAGGACTTATCATAGGAGATTTCTCGTCCTCATCATATTCTTTTTTCGACGCGGCGGCAAGTTCGGCTGTGAAGTTTTTTTCCACATCCAAGTAAGAGCCCTCGAGTTCCAACGCCTTTGCAATCTTGAAAAATTGAATAAACAACCGGATTGCTTCAAAAGGTTGAGATTTTGCGATATCGATGATGATATTGCCAGTATGCATCCACTGAAGTGCCATATCGAAAGTTTCAGCATCCCACTCATTTAACTCCAAGATTACATCATTGTGGGTTTGACCATTGGCATCGATGGAATGTGTGTCACTTATTTTTCCAAACAATCCGAGCTTCTTCTCACAGATTTTCGAATAATAGGATAGAACGGCGCGAGGCACCACTCGTTTAACATTGCCCGCCTCGCCTTTGGAAGGCCCTAAAATGATACGGACCATATCTCCGCCATGAAAAAGCGCACTTCGTCTGCACAGAATGAGCACAGTGATGCTAAGACAGAACGGTATAAAACTTACTCATAGAATTCGCAAGCTGGCACTTCAAATGGCGCCTTGCGAACAATGCCGGACTCTGTATCTGGAGCCATGATTCCAATGTTTGAGGAAGCTTTGATTTTGATTTTCGAGACAGAAAATTGGAATAACAGATGGCTGAGCCCGATGTGCTTTGAGGTTAAGTTAGCTAATGGTCATCCAAACCCACGTTTCTCAAATGAAAAATATGGGAACATGATAAATAGCATACATACTGATCTCTGTATTTCTATTGCATCGGCAGGAATTGGCCTGAAGGTTGGATCTTGTTGTTATGTGTGACATTAGGAGGAAGGAAAGAATGGACTCGCTGCTGTGTGCAACGAACCATTCAGCAATAAAATGCTGTGATTGTCAACATTCAATTTTTGATATGGATTCATGATTCGATTGTTCAGATGAATCCAAAAGACGCAGAAGATGAACTATCAGAAGATGGTAGTCCCAAAAAAGCGCAAGCCCCTTATGCAAGGCCTAGCCAGGCGCCCTTCCGATAAATTCTCTCATTATCCCATGGTATATCGTAACTTAGATCACTATCCTCATCGATACGCATAGGAAAGTTTCGGCACTAAAATTATTAATCAGACATACATTTGGAAGTTCACACGGTATGAGTTATGCCTCGAAGTTCAAACCAACTTTAATGAAGGGAAATTTCATTCCAGGACTCTATCGAAAGAGGCTAGCGCCCGACATCTATTATATCAAAGTTCTTTCATAGAAGGATTGAAAACTCCGACTGGCCAAATTCCATACAGCAGAGAGTCCCATCGCATATTACTGTGCTGAATTAACTGTCCAAAATGACATAAATCAAGCCAGTGAGTGTTCGATGAGCTTCTTATAACCGCCCACAGCCTCCTCAAGGTCAGAGATCTTCAAATGCTCGTGATCAGAATGAGCGACCAAAATATCCCCCGGTCCATACAAGTACCTCTTATGATCTCCTTTCAAGTTTGGAACATCAGTACCGTAGTTGACTGTGATGGTTCCAAAGCCTTCCACATCACTATCGCAATGCACTGGTCCATAACCCTGAGTGAATTCAACTTCCAAATCCTGCCCCGTCTTTTCTATCACATCTAGAACCGACTTTCTTAGTTCCTCTGGGGTACCAGCAGCAATTCGAATAGCAATTTTGGCCGTCGCGTCTTCCGCAATAACATTCGCCGCAACACCTCCATCAACTCTTCCGATATTGAGCGTAGTATTTCCATACTTCTCGCTCCACGGTAAATCCATTCTTCCTAACTCATACAGCGCAGGTATCAACATCGAATTGGCATTCCTCCCCAACGAAGGATATCCCGAATGTCCAGCCTTTCCCTTTGCAGTAATGTGTACGCTCATTATCCCCTTGTGTCCAGCCGCCAACTTCAGTTCCGTAGGTTCGCCGAAAATAACAGTTTCCCAAGAAAGACCCAGGTTGTTGGCCTCCCCCATACCAGCCCCAGATGTTTCCTCGCCCACCACATATAAAAGCGCAACATCCCCTTCGTGAATCTTGCCGGCCGCGATAAGGTCTTGGTACGCAGTAATTTGCGCCGCAACACTCGCCTTCGCATCTACGCTTCCTCTACCCCATATTTCATCGCCTCTTCTTTCGTATGGCCAAAAAGGTGGCACAGTATCGATATGCGAAGTTACCAGTGTTCTCGTTTGTCTCTTGTCTCCAATATATGCGAAGACATTCTGGCGCTTCTTTCCCGAAGACGACGATGATGATTCGACCAATTCGACATCTTGTATCTCTACGGTAAGATTCTGTTTCTTCAGATAAGAAATCAGGAATGCGCCAACATCATGTTCATTCCCTGAAATGGATCCAATCTCGACAAGGGATTTGTGAAGTTCTAGGAGGCTCATAGAGCCCGAGGACGATTCATCGATAATTGGAGTCTGCGAATCATAAGAATGGGCTGCATTTACCAGGAGAAGGAGCGGGGAAAAACTAAGAAGCTTCATATTGAATGTGGTTGTATTTTAATGAGGTCGAAAGAGCTTTGGACGAGAGCTCGAAGCTCATAGCTTCGTCGAATGACGTTACGCGACCGAAAGCTCGGGTGTTTTGCCGATAAAAAGCCGTGTGATGAAGCTTCAGGGGATCTGCTAAAGAAAAAACACTCCGAAGATAAGCTTGAAGATAGCTACACATCAACAGAGAGCATGATACACTCAAGCCACTCTCTACTTGATACATTTGTCAAAGATAAGAACTTGAGTGGTATCATTAAAATAGTACTACAAAAATACCCAGCCAAGAATTACTACGCCGTTATTATGCCGCTATCTTAACACCCTCAAAAGCATCTATTAGACTCTTGGGCGGACCTTCATCCATTGCCATCTTTTCTCCAAATTCGGGGCTATCTTCCCTTACTGTGAAACTGTATCCATGCACCCTATACGTCCTAGAAGGAACTAATGCAGCTTTCCTTAGCTCTTCTATGTTCTTCTTTGCATCCACACTGATACACAATGCGGAGTCGAGTTCCTTAATGCCAGGTTCTTTCAGTACTGCTAGAGCAGCAAGACCTAGATACGAGTGATAGATATCTGGTGGATCTCCAGGCGTTTTCCCAAAACCACCAATCATATGTTGTGTTTTCTCAAACATGAATCTTCGGGATCCATCTTTGTTGATAACATCGGAGCGACCGAGCATGCTCAAAGAACCTCCAACCCAAAAACAATAACAAGTATCAACCCGCTTATTGCACCGCCCATTGAACCCAACGAATGTAGAGTCGACATCCGGTACAAAGTGATGGTCCGATGTCCCTTCATTATGGTCATCTTCATCTTCTTCCTCTCCTTCATTATACGATGTCTGCCTCAATGCCAGCCATCTGATAGTTTCCGGCAAGTTTGTGAGACCGGGTAAAGTGGAGTTTGCATTTGACGATTCGGTAGGTTGTGAAGAGGGGTGTTTTGGCAATCGATCGAGAAGGGACAAGGACGCAATAGCACAATAGGTGTACCCAGCATGCGCTTCATGCTGCGCACTTTCTGAAATCCCTCCATCATATGTCTGCCCAGCTCTCAAATGTCCCACCAACTTTTCCACGTCAATATCATCCTCTCCCCTCACCTCGTGCGCATCTCCAGTCAACATCCATCGAATCGCTGTAGCCACATAGCAATACCTCATATCTGTCCCACCTTGTATTTTCCCATCTTCCGTAATGAATTCCCCAAAACTTCCATCTTCCCTCTGCAGTCGTTTCAGCCATCGCAAACACTCTTCCCTTTTGACATCCTTCAAGCCCCCCACAAAACCTAAACTCAAGATCGCAAAAAACGTCGCAGGTAAATTCGCAGGATCGATATCTCGTTTCCCATTCCCTACATCTGCATAATAAACATCAGGAAATCTATGATTAGTAGAACCGCAAAACCCTCCAAACGGATGTTGACACTTCAGTATCCAAGCTCGTATCGCTTTGCGTTGCGAATCTGGAAATGTAGATGCGCCAGCATTAAGCAAATCGAGAGCGGAAAGGATGAAGAAGCCAAGAGTCAAGCGCGAAGAATCTGTACTGGTATATACAGTAGGCAAGAGAGAATGTAAACATCTCTGCCAATACTTGATATGTTTTGCGACCTCCAATTTAGCTTCTGCCATTTTGACAATCTTGCTTGATGGCAGACAAGCTCAAAGTTGTCTATCCCTCATCTGATACTTCCAGGGGTCACAGTTCAAGACATGGATGTAGCTCGGGTCACTCACATAATGCGTCGTCAAAGAACGGATTTTGATGATTGCTGACCAAGCAGAAGTCGATAAAAAATGCCAAGATTTTCAAAATGAAAACCCTTAGAAAACACTTTCTTTATTTTGCTATGCAACAGCTACAAGTATTGTTAGTATGGTATGGTATTGACATATTGAGATAATTATAAGCCTTTGAATGACTATAGCTAGAATTGACATGAGAATATTGACTGGTTGATTAATAATCGAATTCTGAAAGAGCACACGATCTGGATGTACATGATTCCATTCAGCATACGAAAGCTTCCATACATACATAGGCAAGTATCTTATTTATAGGTATTATCCCTGTTTCGGAAACGGATTAATCACAACGCCTAAATAAAGCATTCAGGGTAGCATCTAGCCTTATAGCTCTAATGAATAGGTAGGTATGATCTGTCGACCAAAAATATCCAGCTTATCCAAAGTCACTCTTTCCACACCATTCCCCCTTTCCATCCATCTCTACACCACAGCAACATATTTTCATCATGGGGATCATTTCCGGCGCGACAATCATTACCTCTCTCTCCCTCCTCCACATCTCCCTCGCATTCTTTTTCATCACCAACCCGGTGACCATTGCTCAGCAGTCGCTGGTCTTCATTCTGGGTGAATCGATGGGTTTGGTGAGTTTTCCGAGCTCCCCATATCTGCGATGCCATGATGTATATTTATACATATAATATATACTAACACATCTATACAACAGCCCTACGAGCGCTCCTTCGACCGCCAATCCGCACCGATATCCTTTCTCGGAATAATATTCCTCTTCCTCGGCATCACAGACCTAGTAGCTATATCCATGCCGGAAGAAGTATCCCAATACCACTGGGGAACCCAAGGTTTGTCCATCCCCCTTCTTCATCCAAGCCAAAACCCAAAACCAACCCTTTCCGCAGCTCCCATCCGATTTTCCTTCTCTGCGGCCATAGCATTCTATTCTTGGTTTTTCTCGTCCGCCTCCCCTATGTTCACATCTCGTAGCTCTTATCACGCCGGTGGTTGGGGTGAGGGTCTTCAGAATCGCATCGTTTTTACATGGGGATTTATTGAAATGATAACTTGGTTTTGGGTTTTTGTTACTTTGAGAGAGGAGAGGCAGCAGATTGCTCTTAAGAAAGCGCAAAAAAAGGCTGCCGAGGAAGATATGATGTGATGAATTTGATGTGCTTATCTGAGGATAGAATCTTTCTTAAATTATATTTAACCCACCTGAATATAAGCATAAACTGGATACCAATATCTATTTGAGAAAATAATTGGGACATGCATGAATATTATTTGAGAAGAGAGAGGGTTGCGGGAAGATGAGTTATTGTGATGTCTCTCTATATCTCACCGAAGTGATGTTCTACTGTATATTGGAGACCTTAGCATCTATCTGCCTCCTCGCCCGTTTTTAATAATTTCCCCTATACTTTCAACAAACCCAGTCCCGTAACCGAGTCTCTCCACCCCTCCACCATACACCCAGCCCACTCTTCCATAAAATTCTCTCCCGCTAAACTTCTCAACTGCTCCCCTGAATCTCCCACCTCCATACTTTCCAACACCCGATCAATCCACCCGCTTTCATCCATTCCACTCTTAGTCTCCTTCGATTTCTGAACCACTGCTTCCATTACCGATTTTGCGCTTTCCGCCAAAGTCTTGCTCTGTTCTATCTGAATCTTATGAGCCTTAACATCTTTATGCGCAAGGAATTTCGTAGCACTAATGACAACAGATGCAAGATCATAGGCGGTGTAGAGTGTATGAAGAGTATTCCATAGAGCAGGGGTTACATTTTGACCTTCTTTGGCAAAAGAGAGATGTTGTTCTAGTTTTGCGCATAGAGATTTATTGGAGGTTTCGAGCGAGGCTTGGAAATCTGCAGCTGATGATGCGGTAGGGTCGCAGGCTTTGGTTATGATGGAAGCAAGATTGCTGTATGCTTCAAGAGCTGAGGCTTCAGAGCGTGTTAAGAAGGATTCGCCTGAGTTGGTTCTGATCAATTCCGCTTGTTTTTGGAGTTCGGTGGATATCTGAAGAATGTTCTCTCTGAAGGAGGTAAGATTGATGGGAGTGGATGTGGCATCAGAGTTTATCATGGAGATTAATTTCTCGACAAGCAAGTCTCCACGGCTTCGGTTGCTCTGGATGGAATTAGTAGGGTGCAGGCGGTATTATAGTTACAAACTCACGGATGGACCAGGTGCAAACCGGGTAGACTTTTCAAGTCCTGTTCCCAAAGTAGATTCATAATCAGGAAATGAAGTATAATCATTGGAATCAGAGAATTTTTCCAACATCTCTGGGTTTTTAGCTAGTCGTATGTTAGACACATCTCGACCGTATCAAACTGGTAGGGCAAACTTACGAAGAATGCTTAAAACATCCGAAGGCGCATTTTGCTTCAAGAGTCGCGAAATCTTTGTGGTCTCAACGGCAGAAGATACCGCCGATAATGTGTTGGTGATAATTTCAGAAAACTCTTGGAATTGGAATATTGTGTTGTAGCTTCCATGCTCAAATGCTTTCCAGGTGTTATTTGAAACTTGGTGACGGCAATTTCCGTACATCTTTCTTTGTTTTTTAAGGTGGTCTACAGGCTTGAGATTTTCAGAAGATCCATCCGGGGCAGAAGGGAATGGATGCGGGTGCAGGGATGAGATCCTATCCAGTACACTGTACCCTAGAGTATCAAGTTGTATCTGCTTCAAACTCAGGTGGAGGTATGCTTTCATAGCTTGCTGACCGCAGCCGAGAGAAGAGTATATTCTGACTAGAATGAGTGAGAAATCGGAGTTCGATTTAGACTGTGACCAGCCATATTCGAGACACACAGCTGCTTGCAAGGCATACGCGATTTGTTTGCCTTTTAGAGATCCATCAGCATCACTGGAGTCTGAAAGCGCAAGTTTTATCAAGCACATTGCTGCCAATGTACAGAAATCATCGGCAGGATGTCTGTCTGTAGGTAGAAGAGACTTAGAAATTTTCCCGTTGTCATTCATTGCAGATGTGTAAGCGGCAATAGAATCTTTGGAGAGTTGCTTCAGGCAGACTTCACAGTATACCCCGCAAGGACTGGAGCAGTATGTGCAAGTAAACGATTGTTCACTAGTTTTATGTAGAGGGTTCGACCGACGTTCGTGTTCGGAGATACTACTCACGATAAGGTGAGTCAATTTGTGTAAATTAACGCATCTCGTCATATCGTTTGCATTCTCGAACTGTATCAGAGGTTAGAAAATCATAAGCAGATTGAAGTTTCATTGGGTAGCTTACTTCGTTCTTAGTAACCGATAAGGCCATGAATTGAGAATCCAAATCGTCTTTCTTTGCCATTTTGCCAAATTGAATTCCATTCCTGAGAATATCGAGTAGTTTGTTCCGCTCCTCTTTCTGTGATAGCTCTACATAATGTCTGAGATCGCTAAAGGCTGTGGTAGCATCTCCAAATTCTTGCAAATACTTGACGATTGCAGTGACCCGAGGGTACTTTTCCACATCTGATCCCGATGAATCAGTAGCAAATGGGGTAGAAGAGCTCTTGAAGGTAAACTCAAGCCATGCTAAAGATGCATTTCTTCTCCATGTTTTGTCAATTCCAGAAGCGGGGTCCAGATGCGCTGCAATTTCTGTCGAGACACTATCAATAGCACTGGTTTTGTAAGTTCGTATCCTATATCTTGATTTCACGGTACTTACAAGGGGGTTTGCAAAGAAAGAGCAGAGTATAGGTACGCTTGCCACACGGCCCAATCGGCCATTCTAGCCTCGACGATTTGACCGCGTTCATCCCTTGTACGGGAACGTTTAAGAAGACCACCAGTTGTGTCAAAAAGCTGTTGCCAGTGCGCAGATGTTTGCATAAGCTGTAATTTATTTCTCCATAATTCCCAATCGCCTTTGGCAACTATTGACTCTGGTCCAAGAGAAGGCTCATTTAGATAATTCAACTGGTCCTCTAATTTGCCATGTGCAGCAGTAATTCGTTGTAAAAGTAACAGCTCCTGTGGTGTATGTATCGCACGAGTCGGAAGAGGCTTTGATTTCTGAAATCACCGGATTGGTTAATATGAGTGATTCTGGACGAGACAAGAATACATACATCTGCTTGTATTGTAGCTGTAGCAAGCTTACTAATCTGCCCATAAGCCAATCGGCCCCATAATGTTCTCTTTTCAATAGGAAGATCGCTCGAAATCTGGTAACAAGTAAGCAAAACGCTTTAGAAGACGCTCCTCGTCCACTACAATTACTCACAGATCTAAGGAACAAAGAGGAGATATTCCAGAAAACATATTGGTGTTTACCTGGGAATGTCTTTTCAAGACTACTTGCAATCTATCAAGCATTTGTTAGTATCCACAGTGGCATCAGTGGGAGCTTGAAATACCTGCTGAGCATGTTCCCAGTCGCGTTCCGACAAACAGGCCTTGAAGGATTTCAACCCAGAATCTTCTTGCTTGGGATATGCTTTGACACTTTGCCATCGCAACTCACCAATCGTCCTGGCCCAGATCGATCCAGCTTCTGGAACGGCATTGACCAAAGCATCATCATAGAGATCTATATCCTCCTGATCCGTAATGACAACTTTCTTAGCAACCAAATCTTCGAGATGAGGAAGTACGACATCCCTCTCCGATTGAGTAGATGAACGTGATCTAATATAAATCTTGAATGCCTGGAAACTTGCTTAGCATATTTGTGAGATGGAAGAATTTCTCGGTCACGTGAAAGAGAGATATTTAGTAGTGATTTTTCACCATTTACACATACCTCCAAATGAGGTGTCCGCTTTTTGGCCAGCCTCTTGTCAACTAACTTCAGCGCTTGCTTGAAATTGCCGGCTTCGACAGCATTCCAAATAGGGACATCTTGACGATCATTGAGTAACTTATCAGCCATCATTCAAATGTTACCAGGTAGAGACCGAGAAAGGGATATGCCAAATGTGATAGATAGGTAGCTAGTTAAAAGTGTCTGTAAAGCTGGCTGATTAGATATATGCAGGCGT
This sequence comes from Botryotinia calthae, assembly GCA_004379285.1. Classification (NCBI taxonomy): domain Eukaryota; kingdom Fungi; phylum Ascomycota; class Leotiomycetes; order Helotiales; family Sclerotiniaceae; genus Botryotinia; species Botryotinia calthae. The sequence continues at coordinate 73,246 of PHWZ01000105.1, read as the reverse complement.
TGTGGCTTGTCATCAAGATGCCGGACTGGAAACAAACAGAGTCTTCAACAAGTCAATCAATATTGGTGAATATAATTTTTTTTAAAGTTGCATCATTGGATTTGACTAGCGAGGAAAGGGAAGAACACCAAATTTGTTGGCTCTCTCTCCTATGCCATCCATTGTCTTTTAAATTATGTCGACACACGATGAGAACATGAGTAAAAGTCTAAACGCTGTAAGAATAAGAGTAGCAAGATATGTAGCTAGTATGCCGTTTCATTATATGCTTTGTGGTATTGAGTGAAGATTCATATGCTGTTGCATCACATATCTAGGTAGCTGCTAGGTAGTTACTGGCGCAAGTCTTGAAACCCTGGAAGCGATGGGTAGCAGTCGTCGTACATAGGTATTCCGCATACATTGGCTTGTATGCTTTGATAAATTTCCTACAATCAAGACAGAGTCCATTGTGAACACCAACGAATTGAGCAACCATTTTTTATTTTGTTGACCAGAATGTTACTTTTGGGTTGTAGGACAAGGCCCTTGCCGATAACTTTTGTCTCTAATGCCTTCCCTCCCCGCAAGCTTGACACATCACATTTCTATCATACACATTCTGTTGCCTCACGAAGAAAACCACCCCGCTTTCCTTTTGGCTTCCTTTCGTTGCTCGATCTAGAATCATGTCAGTATGCGGCTAGCTGACCACGATAGAAGGATTGATGCAGACCCATTGCTTCTTGCAGTCTCGATATGCTCTGTCAATCATTAGTCCACAATCCTGATGTATGAAATGTCCAAAAGCTGTAATGAACCCCCAAGAGCCAGTTTGTAGTGTGCCGCCATTCTGTACTGTTTGTTGTTCATTGGGCATTGGGTATCAAGGGTCCACATAAGGCTGATTTACTATCCGGTGCTTTCTATCTTCTTCATCCTGGATTCTGGGGATAAGCTTACTGGAAATAGTCCGTACACATGTCTCTATCACCTCCGTTTCGAGCCAAACATTTCAGACTTCTGGAAGCTGCTTCTTGACAAGGGTCAAAGTATTCTCCAGGGCGTTTACTTTGCGGGAAAATCAGCATCTTGAACCCTTCGCCACAAGTTGAGAGGAATGAGACGGCTTATCGATACCTTTCAAATTTTTGACTCGTCTCTTTATCCCATGGGTTATCAGTAGGTTTGTCCGACGCCATGGTGCCCCAACAATAAATAAGATATGGAGATGTTGGTATTGGTAGAATGTGAATCACTTCGTTGGGAAAGTTACTGGCCGTAATCCGTTTGGTTTCATCTCATAGACTCTTACTCGAGAAAGTCAAAGCTTCCTGAAGTTTCATCACCTGCCCTTTTAGAGATTCATTCCTCCTAAGCCCGATGTCCGACACCCGACTTCCGAGACCGTTGTTGACGCTGTTGCCGCTGCCGCTGCCGATACATACCCCGATCAGCCGAAAAGTCACATGCAAAATCATACTGTGTCTCGTGCTTCCTTCATGTTCCCCCTCATCACCACTCCCCTCACCACTTCCCTCACCACTCTCCTCACCACTCCCCTCACCACTCTCCACTCACCAACTCTCCACTCAAGCCACTTTCCATCCTTATCTATCAACAGGGATTCATTATCAACCGAGCCAAGCTCACATATCGGCACTTATTAGCGAGGTAGACCAAAATGACATTGCTCAGTTGGTCTTTCTTGAGTGTTTCTCGAGTCTCATTTGAGTTTCTTACTCAAATGTCAAATGTTTGAACTTATTTGGACTTGCTTGAACTTAGACATCTCCTCTCCACCAGTTCCTCCCGATCATTTATTATCCAAGTATATTTTTCAGCCTTGCTATATTTTCACTCCAAATTTATACAGACACCAACATAATATGCCTATGCTGTAGCATTTGTCGATAACGAAGCCCACAATGCAACAACTGAAAGAAAAGATCGCTATCAACTCATTGCCACCCACATCACTGAGAATGGATACAGATACGGACTTTATCAATTGTCAACCCAATGCGTCATATTGACAACTCCATTAATAGACTCAGCCTACTAGACATTTCAACTCACGATTGACGGCCGAATTTACCGGGAATCCCCCTCAAGGAACCACTTCCTCTACACAAATTATCCTCTTGTTGCCAATGTTGTTATCAGGACCGTGCCAGTTTCTTGTTGAGCGAAATTGTCGATCACAAGACATTATATCATCTCTCCTGGAGAGTCGAACGGTCTTGGGCAATTGCCAACAGTAGGTTGTCAGCTGAAATGAGATTTCTTACTACTTTAGTAGTAGAATATATACGGACCTTGTTCCGATTGAGGGGCTCATTATATTCGTGTCTAGCATTCGTTACCATGAAAATGACTTTTCAAATGGACAAACGATACAGGTAGATATTATTTTTCCCGTCGCGAATTCTTCCATTGCAACTCTTCATTGCGACAATCAATTACGACCTTCAATGCGTCTCATTTTCTCTGTTTACATTATTGTCTCTTGTCTTTTGCCGGATGTTCCAGAACCAACATTATTGACAGATTTTCCTATGTCCGTTAACGGCTCAATGCATCAAGCGAAGCATGCCAAATATAGCCGATTGTGCTAAGAAGTGTTTTGTGTTCCATTTTGGGTCATCATTTCCAGCTGGTCTGATCAACTCGTGATGCATTAGCCCTCCACATCTATCAACATCCCTCCACTTTTGATTCTCTCTGTCTCCATAATTGGTTGCTGTCTTTTAACTTTTGTAATTTGTACTCCAACTATACATTATCAACTGCTAAATCATACAGACGCTCGAGCATGGAACTGGCATACAATTCCCTTGTTCCTGTGGCTGGTTATAACACTGAGGGAACTCACCGATTGGATATTGTGGTCAGGGCAGGATTTGATTACCCCGTTATCTCGTGCCCGTGTTTTATTCGTGTGGTTCCCACTATCCATTTGCAGAAACAGTTTCCATGCAAATGTATCTGAGTTACAGTACCCTGCATTGATGTTCGCTTGGTGCAACGCTATTGTTGAATCGTCTTAGTAGAAGATATCAATTCTGCTGTTTGGGCTAGACCTAGGCACGTCGATCGACCAGTACGGATATTAATCAACGATAAGGAGTATGCTGGAGTGACGATTTCACCCAAGATATCGTGAAACTATCTCCACATTCCCCCCCAAGGTCATCTAAGGAGGAAAAACTCTCTGACAAAGAAGGTGTGGGGGAGCACAGTAAGGGCGGCCAGGATCGAAGCATCGAGGACGTGCAAAATTAACGAAGGATTGATAGTAGTGTAAGATGATGGTTGGTTGACAATCGTGGAACCGATGGATTACCATACAAGACGTAGATTGGGCTTCAATTTTAAGGCTTTGAAAGTTATAAAAGAGTTGTCCTTCTCGATCCGACCTTTGCAATAACCTTCATCATATACCATTAAAACATTCTTCCTTTGTACTATCATACAATTATCAACCCATTCAGCAATTCACTGAATAACTGCACGTCGGATAATTTAATCTGTTAGTATGTCCACATTCCTTTACTCTCGTTTCAATGCGCTGTCTACGATGCATGGGTGCGCTTTCTTGCGTCGGCTCTCACTCCTCATCTCTTAAGACTATTGTCTCAAACTCAGACGGGCAAGCGATGGGGTTCATTCAACCTCGAATACCATGGAAATGTTGAGCCTCGAGCTTCAAACGTGGTATTCGAGCTGGCAATGCATGAAACTCTGACAAATTCATCGTGGTCGCTTCACGTTAATCTATCTTGAGGTTGCCATCAAGTTGAAGACCATATATTCCTTTAAAAGCATCAAGTTCATGTGCTGCCCCCGCATATCTTGTCTGACAGTTTATTTAGTATTTAATATAGAGCCACGGGCCCTTAATCGTCTTCTCTGCCACCGCATCTTTCAAGTCAAAAGGATCCACACCATAATACCACACGACACTAGTACATCAGTGCTTGAACAAAAAGTTCAACAACTATATTCAACATTAAAATTCATCTACAATTCTCATTTCCAACACAAAACAGTCCACTACAGTAAAGATGGCCACTATCGACGTAAGCTATCAACCAGGAACTCCTGAGCCAAACTTGTTCCCTAAGGTGGCAAACTACACTTCTTCCAGAGCAACTCAAGACAGCCTCAAAAGATCCTTCGCCAAGTATCTAGCCTCCGAACACAGTGCACCAGCTGTCGGAAAGCTTTTCAAGCCCGAGAATCATCTTCAATATGAAGAGCCTAGCTATATCCACACAATGGAAGAGATTGGATACTCTGCCACCTCTGGTGTTTCCCCCGTCGCTGTCTCTGAGCCCTTTCGCCTTTTTAGCGAGGAAGCTGTTGATGTCATGAGGGAAGAAATTTTCGACAAGGAAGTCCAAGAGAAGTATAGCTATACCTCAGATATCGCACCCAAACAACTCCGTGGCTACGCTCCCGAGTAAGTTCCAATATTACCCCTTGGTATCATTGATTACTCAACTAACATGCCTCTTTACGCAGTCACGGCAAATTCATCTACGAGGCCTGGAAACACCCTGAAACTCTCGCAATAATCTCTAAGATTGCGGGTATAGATCTTGTTCCTGTCATGGACTATGAAATCGGCCATGTCAACCTGTCTGTCCCAGGAAATAAACGTAATCATGATAGCAGTGCTTTAATAAGCGAGGATGATGAAAAGCCCATTGTTGGCTGGCACAGAGACAGTTATCCATTCGTTTGTGTTCTCATGATGAGCGACACAACAGGGATGGTGGGTGGCGAGACTGCTTTGAGAACTGGCTTTGGCGATATCAAGAAAGTCCGCGGCCCATCAAAGGTAAAGCTGATCGCTTACACCCATTGATGTATATCTACTAACATTGCCTAGGGATGCGCTGTGGTTTTGCAAGGTCGCTACATTGATCACCAAGCACTGCGAGCATTTGGTGGACAAGAGAGAGTCACCATGGTAACCTCTTTCCGTCCACGATCCCCACGTGTCCGTGATGACACCGTCCTCACTACTGTCCGACCCATTTCCAATCTTTCCGATTTGTATGGACAAACGGTCGAATATCAATTGGAGAATGCCGAAGCCCGCATCAGAATCATGCTCAAGGAACTTCGCGATTCCATGAAAGCCGGTGCTACCAGCGCCAAAACCATCAAAAACTTCCTTGATTTCGAAATCAGCCAACTTACCCATCTCAACGGGGAAATCGTCGAGGAATCGCTTGTCAAGGCAGGAGAGTTGGGAGAGATCTGCGCTGAAGCTGCGAATCCCAACAAGAAAGCCAGAGCTGAATGAATGATGGACATGGCCAGCTAGATCTTTTTATGACTTGATACGAATTTCTTTTGTTTTTATTCCCTCTTTAGCGCCGATCGTTTGAAGGCAGATATTTTGTCTGGATCTTGGATTGAAGTTGACGGTAGCGTGCTGGATGCAGATCAGATAGGCTGTTTTAATCTGGAGCTTGCTCCATAGTCTTGGGCTTCGAATCTTAGGTTCTGACAATCAAAACATGAATCCCCTCATTCATCTCACTACATCAAAGAGCAGCCCCCACAGACTTCATCTCAACATTGCATTAGCTTTCTCAACTGTGAAGTGATACTACGTGGCACCCACCCACCCAACCAACCATCGAGTCATCCAATACCTATCTATCTCTCAAGATCCCCCACCAATGATTTACAACCCCGCCTAAAGATTTCCGGTACATGCAATGCAAATTCATCAAAGAAACAATACTAGCAATCAAATCAAGAAGCAAGGCATTAAAAGTTAATAAGTGTCATTGCATTGTATTAGTAAGAAAGGGGCCTGTACGGTGGCTTGGAAAACACGGATTAGATCGAGTCGAGATTTCTGTACTGCAGTGGATCCCGGGCATAGAGAATCATCTAGTCATTATTCAAGAAGATATAGCTTATAGATATGATACTCAAATTTGCAGGAATTTACCACCGCCTATAACAAGTCCTATCAATGGCTTCGATACAATTTTGAACCTATTGTTAGGTGAATAGAACCGTGAAGTCAATTGACGAACGATTCCTATACGGCAACTAATGTGGGTAGGTTTGGATGACATGTAGTACTAACATGAAACATCAAGTTTCGAAGTTCGCTCAATATAGGAAAGTACGGCTATCTACAATTCACTTTGACATGAGATTTACCTATGATGCACGCGATTTGGAATGTACCATACTGCGCCACAGATGATCCCCAGAGCCACCTTCGAAATATGGACCCGACGCCTCTCGACACTAGTGCACGTGATTGATTACCCCATTACACTAAATAAGGCTTGAGCTAAGGTTATCTTTGCGGGACGCAATCCATTTTGTGCGAACATCCATTTCACAACCCGGTATTGACTTTTCCATTCTCACCTACAGCCTCATCTAGAAGGCACTTTTAAGTGCTTTGAAAGGCAAGGTGCTTCTTTCGAAGAATTTAACAGATATATCAAACTTATTACACTGCTACCTTGGTTGCCTTGGTTGCCTTGGTTGCCCATACACAACGGCAAGCGATCCTAACCCTCCTACGATACCATCGGTACCGAAAATTACCATGAATTCTTCATCCCCCTCTGTCATGTCTAGAGCTACGCCAAGTCATGGATCTCGCATGCGCGAAAACACATCCAGGAGTCGGGAGGCTACACCAACCGTTACGAAGGTCGGAGCTCTTATAAAAATTGAGGCCGAAGAGCTGGTTCAACATGAAGCACAGGTTTGTTGGAAAATAATTTTCCCTGTAGCATACGCTGACATTCTTCCCAGGTTTCTGCGGATAACTTCAGAGACGACCTGATTTCTATGAGAAAATGCTTGACTTGCTCCATCTGCGACCAACTGCTTTACGAACCATGGATTTTACAATGTGGTCATACATACTGTTATTCTGTGAGTGTATTCCGAGAACTTGGTTGAATGGATAGAGGTTGACGTGATTGTAGTGTCTGTGCCAGTGGTTCATCCCAAATAAGAGAAAAAAGACTTGCCCAGAATGCCGCGCGCCAGTGAAACAAATACCAGCTCCAGCCTTCCTTGTAAGAAATCCCTCAAAAAGACATAAACAAGATTGATACGTATTAATCAGCACTAGATAAAAAATATGGTCGAAATATTCATCCAAAGAGGTCAATTAATGCCAGACGACGAAACGGTAGAACAGCACAAGGTCAAGAATGCCGAAGAAACCGAGATGGTAGAGAAAGATAAGAATAGCCCCGAAGGATTGTTCAAAGGCACATTCCCACTACGGCATGGGGAATTGTGGCTCGATGAAGTGGATGGGATTATGCGATGTCCCTCCTGTGGGCATGAGCATGAAGGCGGTCCGATGTGCGATCATTGTGGTGCTGAGTTTGACGATATTCATGGCTTCAGCGATATGGAAGACGACGGCGATCTTTCGGATTTTGACATTGGCTATGGAGAAAATGCAGAGCATGAGGATATAAGGCTTCAGCTTGAGCTTGAAGCCGAATTGTCAAGGGAAATGGGCTATGCTCCAAACGCTGCCCACCTTCGCCATAATCCTTTTGCTTTTGGTCCAAGTCACGTTCTTCATCATTTTAACGCTCACCGGCGTGGTCACCGTGTGGATGATTTAAACGACGACTCAGAAGATCCTACAAATTCCGATACCAGCAACCAGGACAATAGTGATGACGAAGATGCTGGTTCACTGGAAGATTTCATTGCAGATGACGATGAAGATAGCGAGTCCGCTGCTCCTCCACCACGTAGGGCGAGACAGAGAGTGGTCATAATATCAGACGACGAAGATAATGATGACGACGAAGAGGATTCCGATGATGAAGGTGGTGCGATTACGAGTCGCCGACGGCCGCGACCTGGTTGGCCCGGCTCCTCAGAAACACCTTCCATAGCTGTCTCGATCTCAGCGGATGAGAATGGTAGCACGCCCTCTAGATCTATCTTGATTTCAGATGACGACAATGGTAGCAGTGCAAATGGTTCGGAGTTTGGTGATGAGGCGGTCAATTATGAGTCGCGCAGGCTGAGGGCCTCGGGTGGTTGGAGTCCCTTGGATGAAGGAGAGGATGACGATACAAACAGATTGGCGCACGGTGATTATGGTGGTTATACCACAACTGACGATGAAAGAGCCTCGGATGAAAGTGATTCGGATACAATTGGTAATCCAAATTCAGATGCTGAAGAAGAAGAAGATCGGCCTCGGGGCGGGCTTCGGGGAATACTAAATTACGATTATGAGGAAATGGACCCAAATTTTGATGGTTTCTCTTCAAGCGTGGATGGAGATGCCACACCCATCGATTATGCTGGAACTAGCGACGGCGCGTCTAACAATCACGGAAGCGAAAACGAGCATTACGACTATGACACTGATGGAGACCTACCACATAGCATGGATCGGGATGGTGATACTGAAATGAGTGTGTCCCCTGGTGTATCACGGTCCAGTCGAGATGTTAGTGTAGAAAGTAATTTGGGCGGAAATCTCGGCGTTGTAAACGAAGTTACCGGGGATGACGACGACGATGATGATTCAGACAGCTCAATTCGCCCACCCCCACGTCGACAACCGAGAAATAATGCAGGTCATCAGCAGTATAATTCAAGAATAAGCATGCTTTTCGCAGAACATCAAAATACTGTTAGGAACGCTCGAAACCCCGATGACATAAATTATTGGGAAGACGAGATCAATAGGAATGTCCGAGAGGAACCGCCCTCTGGGAATCGTCGCAGGACTCAATATCATCATCCTCTAGGCCCATCGGTAGGCAATCATCACCGCACCATGCAACCTCTTGGAATTGATAGAATCAGAACATCTAGAGGCTCTTCGCCACCACGCATTGCACCTACTTATGGTAGAACTGGTCGCTCGCAGAGACAGTAGTCAACATAATTGTAAATAGAACAGACATAATAACGAGGCGTTGGGTAAAACTCTTCTTTCTGGGATCTCAACATTGGCGCTTTGCTGGACTGGACCGGGCGGGGATTGAATGGGAAGGGAGTTTGGGTCAAATACCAGGAATGGAATATACGAGTTTATTAGTCTTAAGGGCGTGGCGTTACTTGATCTGAACATCAAGTTAGGTCAAGGGGTATTTAATCGCTGATATGAGCTGTCTGCCGATGGCGATTTTGGTTGCCTATGCATACCTACCTACATACACATAGATTACACGTTGAAGAGTAAATCATTATAAGAATATTTATAATCCACGATCAAGTATGTACTTAATACATAGTATATATTCCACAACCATTTATTATTTTTTATACACAATGTATATACAGGTACACATATCTATCCATCCATCCATCCATCCATATATATACGAGAAAAATAAAAGATCTTGTTTCTCCCTCCCCCCTCCATTTCCTTCTCTCCCCTCTCCTCCCCTGCCCTTCTCTTCGCCACCCATTTCTTTTCTCATCTCATCCCATCTCATCTCCCCCGTCGTTCTTCCACCTCGGTACAATTTTACCCTCTTCTCTTCTCTTTTCCTTTCTTCTCTTCTCCTATCCATCCCACTATACACACAAACAATGGTATCAAAAACTTCCATGTACCCGAATTGCTGAGGAAAAAGAATCAAAAAAAAACTTGTAATCGAAAATATGCTAAAGGAAACAAAAAAGGCACAAGAAAAGGAAATAAAAATGCTATGGTGTACGTATGTATGTATATATGTATGTGTAGACAGATGAATGTGTAAAGGTAAAATGTAAAGTAAAAACAAGAACCAAACAATAATGTACTGCTAATAAAATATGTGAGTGTGTGAAGAAGAAAAAAAACAAAATACTAAATACTAAATACGGTAAAATCGAAAGTAAGTGAATGGGTAAAACAGATAAAGCAGATAAAACAAGACGCTTCTATATAGTATATCCACCCAATCCATCCATTCCATTTCATCCGTCCATCCATATCCGCTATGTTCCTCGCCATCGAAGATTACTGATGTACGATGTGCGATTCGCAAGGGAGGTTAAGTTGAAAAACAAATTGTACAAGAGAATGTGTACGCTATGTACATGCGCACTACATCGCAACACATCGCACCAACCCATCCACTCCCCCAAAAACCCCATAAACCCCTTTATTTAATCAAAAACATTCTCACTTCGAGTATCCTCTATACAGCCCCATTAGTAGGTGTTTTCTCTCTGTCCGACTCCTCAATCGTATCATCCCTTCTCAACATATCACTTGGGGTGAAAACCATTTCTTCTGTTTCACCCGGTCCAGTGACGGGGGTAAAGACATCGACTTCTTCAATTTCTTCCTCATCTTCTTCTTGAATTATTTCGCCACTTCTTCTGCCTGCTATACTGGTGCTTCTACTATGTGAGCCTGTTCTTGTGTGACCATGGCCGTTTCCGCTACCCGATGAGATAGGTGAGGTAGTATTGAGCGAGGGTCCTTTGAATAAATTCTTTTTTCGTTTTGCGAATACAAGGGGGGCGCCAAACGCGCTATTGCTACCACCCCATGAGACTCCTTCATTAAAACTTGAAAGCGGAGTTTGTCGAACGACGCGGATGTTAGAAGGGAATGACCCAAGGGTAGGGGTTGCGGGTAGGACTTTGACGGAGTGGTGAGGGCTGCGAGTAGGTAATGATATCTTTGAGCCAGATCCATTGGATGAGGTTGATGAAGCTTTTGAATGAGTATGCTGATGCATTATGCTGCGAACGGAAGAAACAGAAGACGATGTGGATTTTCGTCCCCTCAAACCACTACTTGGTCGACGTTGGAAAGTTGAGCGAGGGGTTACCGGTGATGGGGATAATGAGTGTCGTTTGGTACTTGAAGTTCCTTGAATTCGTGAAATAGGAGGGCCGCCTAGTTGTGGCATCGGAGCACGTGTCATCGTAGGAGACTTTGAAGTAACTGGTCGCGGACTAGGGTCCTTCGGACTACTCGAGCCGTCAGCAGCCTTTTCGCGGAGATCTGGTGTTGAGCGACTTGCTTTTGTTTTTTTCCCAGGTGACCTGGCACGTCTAGCAGAGTCTAGAATCCAATGTTTCCAATGTGCCAGTTGGTTTATGATAGCATGCTGATGCTTCCGACGCTGTTGGGGAGGTTTGACAATGCCGTTAGTACTAGGATGTAGGAAATCATGATTAGAAGTGACTAGCTGCAGTGTGCTTCCTCGTGACCGGGCACTCCGCAAAGTGCCTTCTTTAGGAGGAGGAATAGGCCGTCGATGTCGGGATGAGCTTGCCGAGCGAATGGAATCCTTTTCAAGTGGCGGAGGAGGGGTGTGAACTTCAGGCGAGGAGAATTGTCCGTGTTCGGGCAATCGAGGTAAATCTGTCAGTATAAGGTCCGGGTAATGGGCGCTTCGCCTCTCCTTCCTTCCTCTGCTCCTAGGTGGATCGCTAATCTTCAAAGGCTGCCCTTCTTCATCGACTCCAGTTAAAATTGGCGTCATTTTTTCCAAACGACTACTCGCAGCACTTAGTCTTCGTGAGGATCGGTTCTCTGCCTCTCGTTCCTTGCGTTTCCGTTCTTTCCGAACCTGCTTCCTTTCTTCCTTTTCGAGTAGAAGGGCCCACCAACCGGCCAAAGCATCACATCGCTGAGCTAGTTCATTTTTTATGACCTGGTCGATATCTACACCAGCACTTCGCATCCGCTCCAAGGTCTCCTTTTCTAACGCAGTGGTGAAAGGTGCTGCTCTCTGTAATTTCAGAATAGCTTGCTGTTGTGGTGCATGCTCGGCAAGAAATGGATGCGTCAGAATATCGGATAAGGCAGGACGTATTAAAGGTCTCTTTGATAATAGAATACCCAATAATGTTCTCGCGTCAGTTGTAAGGTGATCCGGCCATTTTGGTTCCGCAGTCAAAATCCTAGTCCTTGTGATGTTATCGTCATCATCGTCGAATGGTAGCTCGCCGCATAGTAAAGCGTACAGGATAACACCAAGACTCCAAACATCAACCTTTTCTCCGGCATACTTTTCCCCCTTCAGCATTTCTGGAGCGCTGTAACATATTGTACCGCAGAAAGTCTGCAAATAACTCGCCTTTCCTTCATACTCGCGAGTAAACCCAAAATCTACAAGTTTAACATTCTCGTGTTTATCTAAGAGGATATTTTCCAGTTTTAAATCTCGGTGAACGCAGGACGAATTATGAACGAATGAAACAGCGCCAACCAATTGAGTAAAGATCTTTTGCACCTTTTCCACCGGTAAGGGACCATGCTTAAGAAGATAGTTGTATAACTCGTCGCCTGCACCGTGATTATTAGCCCAACTTCCTTCTGTCTATGTAAAGAACTTACCAGGACAATACTCTAGCACAAGCCATACCAGGTTTTCGGTGACAATTACTTCGTAAAGGCGAGCGATGTGAGGATGTAAGAATTGTCGGTGGTGATGTATCTCTCGGGCCAGATTCGAATCATCCTTGTTTGCCGACTTGAGTACAACCTACAGGAAACCAGTGACTTAGCTGATATTCTGCGAATACCAATTCCATCCTTGAACGTACTTTAGAGCCATGTAAGAGTTTGTGCGAAGCCAAATAGACCTTTCCAAAAGAGCCCTTCCCAATTAACCTCCCTAATGTGTAATTGCCTACTGAGCGAAGTTCTTTCGACGAGAACTCTCTGCACAAGGTCCATTGTTAGCATTGTTCCATTTGGCTTGCTCCAGTAAATACATACTCCAATAACTCATGATATGAATTGGCAAGCTGTGACTCGAATGTATTAGCCCCTCATATTCATTTCCCAGAAACCCATTCCCCTTGCGCCGACTTGACACCCCATCAATGCCTACCTTAGCTTTCCGGCCTTGCGATTCAGCCTTAAGCCTTGCTGCCTGCATACCAGTCACCTTTCGCCACTCCGTCTGCTGTGTATACAAGAGGCCGTGAGCCGGGACATCCAAACTCTACCAGTCACGTCGGCGCGTCGTATTGGCGAATCGATCGAACTTCGTCTGATCTATTGATAAAGAAAGGTCCTGAAGATGCCTGAAGATTGATGAGCCTTGCTTGGGTCGAAAAGTAGCCTTGTTAAGAAACTTTGGTCATTGGCTACTGCGTAATGAGTTGATATTGGTGCACGATAGATAAGGTATGGCAAAGAATCATGATTTAGAGACAAAATAAATGACAAGGAGGTGCGTCAACAGGGGCATGTTTTTTTCTGGTCCGGGCAGCGGGCTTTTCGGAAGCGGTACGTCGTATGTTACCTTTCCAAAATGGACCGACTTGAGACCTCCTTTTTGAAATATACTTTGGAGCTTCTTGATGAAGAAATGTGCTTCTTCTTTATGCAGCAGGAGATGAATCAAATGTTCAAAAGTGGTTGTTTTTATCTAATACTTTTCCAAAGTTATCTCCATCTTGCCATGTCGCCTATTGGAGGGAGCACCATAGAGGTAGGTATCGGAACACATATCACGATATTTCTTTCATCATTCTACCTCTTCCAAGGGTTTCTTGCTATGACACACTGGATATACTTGGTATCCTCTGTTGAGCCTTTATGAGAGATTGACAGCACTTCACGGTCGTTGGATAACGAAGTCTCCTCTGCCTCTAAGATGCATGATCGAACACCTGCCGAGTCTTCTCATTACGAAGGTATGATGTTTTGATGTAATGCTCTTGAATCCCTGCATGGGATCCTGCATAGAATAATGATCCATAAGGACGAATACGATCCACAAAAACATGGCAGAGCGTGCACCTTTTACCGCGAAGTCTTGAATTCCTATCTATATTTAACCTTCTCCAGCTGAGAATGATTGCCTAGGGATGTTGCTTCGAGAATGGATTTCCATGGATGTTTTAGTCCTCCCTAGTGTCTTTGAGCTCACACTCGAGTGACCCATCACTATGGTTCAATGTAACGATGTGAGATAGAAAGTCGATACATGAGTGGTACAATTGCAAGTAGCTGCACAGGCTGTGAGTACCTAGGACCCAGAAGAGACTAAAGCCGTTCACTGGGGTAATGGGCATGAAGGCCAACAGCGTCACACATCTAGACTTCAACATTTCGAAGGAGATAACATGATGTCGGGGTTTTCTCACGTTTCTGTTTTCATTTGGACAATTCCAATATTTGTGTAGGCACAAGACGTCAGAAATTTGCAAAGATGAGTGTTGCTATTCTCTAATATGATGAAATGAAATCTTTGGGCATGCAGGATGGCTGAGAAAATCAACATCAACATCTTTTAAACTCGACCTCGTATTTTCTTCACATGTTCGCTTATATGAGATGATTATAGGCAAAGGGGCTCCGATTAAGTTCTGAAATTTCTTGGATACTAAAGATCCTCTCTCGATCTACATGAGCTCAAATAGGAACATATAATGCATTCGTGAATGCCAGAATGATACTTTTCCCTGTATATTCCCTTCCCCAAACACCACCGCAACGCCTAGTAAATGAAATTCCATGTCGTAAGTCTAGCTGATGCATTCTAGCTTTTAAAATCTCTCCTTCATTCTGCTAGCAACGGTTCTTAAGTTACCGTAAACCTTTCCAGGTGGGCTACCCAAAATCAGACTAACAATGGCTTCTCTCGCAATGTGAATGTTCTTGAAGCCTCCCAAAATGTGGATTTTGCTATCTGCAAGAACCACTCTTGTCCGACTTGCATTCTCAATTGCAAATTTGGTCTTTCCATCCTTGCCTGCGATACGGCCAATGGCTCTTCCCAAATGCTCGCCTTGTAGTGTCTTGACATCCTTAATCTCAAAAGTCTGTATTTAAAGGTCGTCAAGTCGTAATAATGCGATAGCATCATCTACATCGAAACCTAACGAAAAGGCCTTGACGAAATCTTCACCCTTTTGTAAAGACCCGGTATCAGTAGTATGTTTGGAGGTGCGAAGTTCAACGGCTTTGTTTTTGATATTCATGCGGACTTGGAGTTTGAGATGCTCGACGAGAGGAGGGTAAATCTTAGGCCAGGCGGCTTTGAGGGGTGTCATTCGGTGTGGAGGAATGGGAACTTTTCGAGTTTCGACTCGGGATGCTGGGTCCTGTTGTTTTTGTTAGAATCGCATGCGCTTTTTGAAAGAGTGGCATAGATTGAGAGCCGTACAATATTCTTGGCTGGTGCAAATCGAGGTCGTCCTTCTTCATCAATGTGCATCTCGCTGTTGTCGGTGGCTGGAGGCAAGATAGTATCCAAATCTGCGGAAGTAACTTCTGGTGCATCTAATAAAAATTCATCATCTTGATCTGGTGTGATATTAGTTACCATTCCCGCAATGCGCATAGAGACAGCGTCATGAGATTAATTACTTTGATCGGGTGCTGGCACATTAGTAGCTTCAGCAAGCTCTTCCGGTCTCCTCAACAAAGCTGTTGGTGCAGGCATTTTCCTCTTGTCGGGTTGCGTACGGTGAAGTTGAACAATATCTTCGTGGAAATATTCGTTTTGTAGTCGAGAATATAATTGTCTTTTTTTTTGAATGTCGATTTTTATGTTCGTAGTCAGTCGATCAAATTGGAAAAAATATTTAGTGGGGGGATGCATGCGATAGAGAATTTACTGATAAGATCACTAGCGTCTTCATTAGTGCCAAAAATTCCAAAAGGTGCATCCGGAAAAGCCCATCGTCATTCATTCTCTCGTGTGCCTTCATTTTTCATTTTCTGTTCCAAGATACGAGTGTTGAGGAAGGATTCTACGACTTCAACAGTCTTGTTTCAATCTTTCAGGATGAGCTGGAGGTTATGTCGATAAATATAAAACCTAGGTTATGGTCCCAGTTATGGGATCAAGCAAGTTCACTCGTTGCAACAAGGACATGCAAAGAATCTATACGACCTTTCATATCAAATTCGATTCTGTTAAATTCTACTCGTCGCGCATTTTCGCAATCCAGAATCAGGTCCTTTAGCAGCTCTTCTCCCAAAACTCAAGTTCGAAGGAGTTTTGCTTATGGCGGGGTCTTCTTCCTCGATTTGAGCTCAGGTACTTCCGCAACACCCTCGATAGCATCATGTACAACCACAGTGGAGAAGACTTTATATACAGCATCATCATCGCCAAGACGACCTTTGACGACATATCTTCAACAAGAATGGCGACGTGAGATCAATTCAAGTAGTCGGCGAAGGGCAAGAGGTTATACGAGAAGAAATAAAAGCTCTGCATCAAATTTACAAAATGCTCGGAAGACACCCCAAGAGACCCACAACCCCTCACAGACTACCCCGCCAGTAAAAGAACCGGTCACGGATTCTAGCATTTCACACTCTGCCTCGAGCAAGTACCATCTTCCTCACATGCCAAAGATGCCCCATCGACCGACAAGAGAGGAACTACTCGCTGCAGCAACGGGATTTTGGTCTCGACTCAAGGTCCGGTTTAAGTGGTTTACAATTAGAGGCGGACGACCTTGGAATGTAGACGATTGGAGTGCTTTTGTTTCATGGTTCGTCTTGGGAAATATTGCGTGGATTTTTATCGGAACCACAACTTTCTTTTCTCTTGTTATCCTATCTATCAACACTGTCGTCGCTCAAGGTAAGAGTCATAACAAAACATAAGAATTCTACGATGACTGACTCTAGATTAGAAACATTAGCAAGATGTGTAGGTGACTACCTCACACATTCGGCGGGGATCAAGGTCGTTTTCGAATCTGCCATCGTGCCGCGATGGAAAGATGGAGTAATTTCATTCCGGAATGTGTTTGTCTCAAGGAGACCAGGACAAGGGAAGACCAACTTTAGCAAGGGTTCATCTTTGAGTGCTGCGGCTGCAGCTGCCTCTCAACGGCAGGTGGATACAGAGGGCAAAAAGGAGGAAGAGGAAGATACAAACTACACCCAATTTGACGTCACTCTTGATACAGTCAATGTCACTTTATCATTTGTCAAATGGTGGAATGGCAAAGGACTTCTTCGGGACGTAGAGATCAAAGGTGTCCGAGGGGTAATAGATAGAACTTCGGTTCATTGGGGCGACGAATACATCGACCCCAAATCGTTTCGGCATGAGCATAACCCCGGCGATTTCGAAATAGATTCTTTCAAGCTGGAGGATCTCTTAGTCACCGTGCATCAACCTAATGGCTTCCGACCCTTCTCTGTCAGTATTTTCTCGTGCGATTTGCCCCAGTTACGAAAACAATGGCTATTCTATGATTTCCTTTCGGCGAGCAACATGTCTGGTGCCTTTGACGGATCTCTTTTCACAATTCATCCTCGACAGATCCACGGGTTTGCTGGCTCTCACGCTCTTGACTCTTCTGGAAATGGCGGGTCAAGCCCTTGGAAAAAGCAAAGTCGTCTTCGCATAGATGGCCTCAAAATTGACCATTTAAATCGAGGAGTGGAAGGGCCGTTTGGCTGGATCCATGAAGGAAATGTCGACATTGTTTCTGACGTTATGCTTCCAAATGAAGAGGACGACAGCATCGTCAAGGTGATGTCCGACTTTTACGACCGCATGGAAGAAGCTGTAACTTCTAATCGTTATTTCCACATTCTCGAAAACAACCCACGGACAGAAGAATTAGACACACCCGCTGAGCGTGATGCTTCGGCGGAGAAACTCTCTCACGACGACAATAAACGCTACATTGTTATGGATCTTCGCATCCATCTCAATGACGTGAAAGCAGCCGTGCCACTCTTCACTCGCGACTTGTCTTACGTCAATCAGGCCCTGATTCGACCCATCGTTGCCTATATCAATGCGAAGAAAACGTTTATCCCCATAAATTGTCGAATTGTGAAACGAGCTAGTGATTTTGATGGTAGTTGGACCATCTTCGATAGTGGATTGATGGACGATATGTCCGCAGAGACTTATGAAGCATTTGCGAAAGATGTGGTAGATAGTCAGGCACGCCTGCGTCGGTTGAAAAAGGTGGGATTTTGGTCAATCTCTATGGCAATCCAGGCAATATTTATGGGCATGGCTGGAAATGTTGCTTGAAATGTCAATTGATTAAACTTATGAATGGGCTGGTCCAAGGCCTATATGCAAGGTCATGAAACTCTCCTCTTACCGTGAGGTATAATGATCTTTTTTTGTATAAAATGGTGTGGCAATGGATGGGTAGTGCATAGCTTGGTTTTGCTTTTATGGTTGAATTGGCATGGCGTTTAGATATCCCCCTCAAAAAACGGATCAGCAGGTGGAAGAATAGGAGTTTGGGATTTGATGCGTGTTCGTACACGTCTACACGCGCATCTCTATAGAATAATGAGATGTAGATGAAATTAGATAAATTTACTGAACTCAGTCATTGCTCCCGCCTTAATTCGTGTGATGATAGGCTTGAACATCTGTTTTCACAAGGTTGGTTTATTCGCCCCCTCCTTCTCCTCCTTCTCCTCCTTCTCTACATCATCATCGTGTTTAATATTACCATCAACGCCTAGATAGCAAACTTTTTCGAAGTGGTAGAAAATGTGAAGCTCAAAACTAAGCAGTAAGCCTTCAAACTTTAAATGCACGTCCTCTTACGTTCCTTCCGGTGAACTTTGTAGCTTCACCTTTCACTTTTTGCTGCTGCCTTTAAGTATCATGATTGCATTTGTTTCTCATAGTTGTACAATTATGCCAGTAGCAACGGCTCTCGGAGGCTTAGAAGTTAGTGCTCCTATTTGACCAATTTAATCATCATTAGAATCCTCTAATTGTTTAATTATAAATCAACTACAAATAAAACCGGGAGCCAAATGAAATTTTACCTTTTCATTATCTTGAATCTTATCAAAAGACATATGTCACATCAATATTGAAGATTACAATCCAATCATTAGACATATTATGAAATGATAGGAATCTAGTCGTATTTTTCTCTCCTATGAATAGCTCCTGCATGTAAGCGAAGAGGAGGACTAGCGGGCACGGAATAATAGTTAGACGACGATGTTACAAAGTCATTGGCGAATGGGTGATTGATAAGCACTGGTTTCAATGAGCTACATTCTTAGGGCACCAGGGGCCATCAGTTAAAGTGTCAATCGTGACTGATGCAATATCTCAATGCCAAGTATCCAATGATATTCGTCACGAATATGACGCAATTTGCAGCCCCTATCACAGCATAAATCACACAAAACACATAGCAGGGTTTAGCTAAAAACAGTCAGTAATATTACCCCGCGTTCTTATCTAGCAACCCACTGTCTGGATCATATCACTTTAGCATCACGGTACATGTCGATTTACACATGGAGACATCTGACACTCTTACATTGCACTCCTATACTAGGTTTGAAATCACATAGCCGACGTACGATTGCTGTATCTCGTCATGCATCATCTGTATCTCGCCATACTTGCCGTTCTTCCCGGTATTAGAGAACTGTATAATCAGTATATCAAGTCAAAATTGAAAGGGACTTCGCATATCCAAAAGACGACTACATAGACTGAAGAAACCCCTTCTGTAAAAGCATCATGATCTCTAGCTCTCTTTGTCTAAGAACTTCGACATTGATTCTTCATCCTGTTCATCCAGATCCAAAGAGCAATACAAAAACCTCAATCGATATATCATGGCTCCCTCTGCAACAGAAGCCCAATCAGCTCCAGTCATTAACCTTAACAAAGGCAGCGACAACATCAAGACAGATTCCACCAGTCAAGAAAAATGGGTGAAGAGCACTGGCGTTCTAGATCAATTTGAGTCTTTTGATGTTACTCCCGTTATCGGCCGCGAATTTCCAGATGTCAATTTAGTAGAATGGCTTCAAGCTCCCAATGCCGATGAGCTCTTACGCGAGCTTGCTCTTACTAGTATGTCCTAATGAAACACAATACTATCACGAGTCTTTGTATGCTAACAATGACTTAGTATCTCAACGTGGCGTGGTATTCTTCCGCAAGCAAGATAATCTCACTGCCGATTTGCAAAAAGAACTTGTCCAACGCATTGGTCTCCTTTCAGGAAAACCATCAACTTCAGGCCTTCACATCCATCCACTCCTCAACCCAGAGAGAGAAGGATATCGTGTAACAGACCCAGAAATTAGTACCATTGATTCGGTGCTCAACAAAAAACTTTACAGCAACACAAAATTCGACCGAGCAAGCGGTCTCCAAAATACTTCCAAATGGCATGCAGATATCTCTTTCGAGCCAAAGCCGGCCGATTATTCTAGTCTGAAATTAGAGATTCTCCCAAAAACAGGAGGCGACACATTGTGGGCAAGTGGATATGAAATCTATGACCGGATTTCAAAACCCTATCAAAAATTCCTCGAGAGTTTGACAGTAACATTCCAACAACCTGGCTTCATTGAAGCTGCTGCAAAGGGTGGATTCGAATTGTACGATAAGCCAAGAGGAGCTCCAGAAAATGTGGGAAAGGAATTGAAAGCCGTGCATCCAGTAGTGAGAACTAACCCAGTCACTGGATGGAAATCTGTTTTCCCAGTTGGAGGTCATGTTAGCCATATTAATGATGTGACTCCATCGGAAAGTGAAGCACTCTTGGGTTGGTTTAAGCGATTGTTGGTGGACAATCATGATTTACAGGTGCGATTCAAGTGGAAGAACCAGAACGATCTTGGTAAGTTTCTTTTTGAAGTACCCTGTAGGTCGTCTATACTAATAATGATAAATATAGCTATCTGGGACAACCGTTCAGTCTTCCATACGGCCACAGATGATCTCGAAGGACAGGGTGAAAGATATGGTGTCAGAGCTGTCAGCGTTGGAGAAAAGCCATTTTTCGACCCTGAGAGCCAGTCTAGAAGAGATGCACTAGGCATCTGACGTAAATAGTTGCAGGATATCATAATGAAGAACTTGAATAAAATGATTGACATGAACCCTTGTAAATTGTTATTGGGCAAATCGCCACCCGTTTGTGCTTGTGTGTAGATATAGTCATGAATACAGTTATGAACACCGTTGAATGAGTCACTGGCCGTCTGCTCGCGAACATATATAGCGGTATATAAAGATAGAACTAATGGCTCATAACAGACCTTGTTCGTGGATATCACCAACAACGTTTTCACTCACGTGACTAAAAGTTAAGGCATTTCTCCACCGCAGCTACCTTCAGAACTTCACTTCAACAACGGATTTTGGATTGATATACATACATACATACAGACAATGCAAAGACAGTTCAATTATCGATCGAGGACATTGAAAGCCAAGCTATTGGCAGCATTCTATTTGCGCCTTTCACATATGATGACAGAATTTTCATCCATTCTTACCATTGTATTTTTGATGGATTTTCTGAAAATTGAATCGATCGCGAAACAATCACGAAAGTCCGGGGACAGATGACAACATATGTCCTTACAGGCATTGTATGCCATATGCACACCCAACCAATATCCCGTCACATTGTTTCTCCAACTTTGTAGCGCCCCATGCAGACGGAACATCATATGTACATTAAGTATACTGATAAGAGTTTCGTGCTTGTTGCCAATGCTTGTGCCTTGAGCTGCCTTCGTCGATAGAACGGTAAACTTTTGGGACGGGCTTTGATGGCGACAAGTGCGCTAGATATTCTCTCATCGAATTGTTTATCGTGAAGTCTTTCTCTCAAGGGCTTCCATGACTGCTTTGGAGCATGTCCCGGAATATGCTCTCTTATGGTGGCGCTTGAGAATTTCATGATGTTTACGCAGCATGCGTTTGACTGTGAAATTATTCAATGTATTAGCATGATTTATGCGCCATCCGAAAGCACGTCATGGGCTTATCTGGTATCAAGACGTGAAAACTTTGCAGGTTCTAACTATTTTCATTTCTCGGGGAAACTATTGCGAGGGAAGGTAGGTCTCGATCCGAGATTATGGATAATGTCGCTCGCTGCATTGTCTTTGCCACGAAGGTCTGGCTGTGAATTTGCTCCGAGGTGTCTCTATTGTGTGATTTCCAGTGGATATTCCTCAATAAGTGTCTACCCTCGGTGGTCCCCCACACCTGCAGTGTCTCTTGGTCCTTCGTACCAATCACGATATAGCTGATATTGTAGCATGAGCATATCTTTGAACTATCGCATTCATTATATAAGTATCTAGTTTTCTACATCTCAATACCGATCAATTGAGAGATCAAGCCGCGTATATTCGAAGATGTCTAAAGTTGCAAAAGACAAGACGGACCCTAGGAGTGGTGCTGCGCGACAACCAGATGACTCGCTTCAGTACGAGGAAGCAACAAAATTTGGCGACCCAATTCCTGTAAAAGATTCAGCTTTTGTTTCTACGGCCTCCGACTCAGATGAAGATGGATCCGCTTTTGCCAAAAATCTTTTTCTAGACCCCGATGTAAGGGATCACTGGACTGCGGTTTACGAAAAATCGCAATATGAATGTCGGCATGCCTTTGACCCCAATCTTACTTGGACTGAGGAGGAAGAGCGGCGTCTGGTTCGACGGCTAGATTGGCGAGTTTGTCTCTGGGCTGTAAGTTTGAGATCTCGGAATAATTTAGATCATTGTTGACAACATTCCAGTGTGTAATGTTTTTTGGTTTACAGGTCGATCGTGGTAACTTAACCCAAGCCGTTGCAGATAATTTGTTGGATGACCTGAACTTGAGTACAAATGGTACGTTGGTCATAACTCTCCTCTTTTATTGAAAGTACTCTGGGACTAACAATACCTAGATTACAACTTCGGCAACCAAATCTTTCTGTTCTCGTTCTTACTAGCCGAATTACCTTCACAACTGGTTTCCAAGAAGATTGGACCCGATAGATGGATTCCGCTGCAGATAACCCTCTGGTCGGTAGTTGCTATGTCTCAGTGTGCAATCAAAGGAAAATCAGGATTCTATGCTACACGAAGTATGCTGGGTCTTCTTGAAGTAGGTTCATCGTTAAATCTGAGCTTGAAAATTCGAAACTCACCGATTGATAGGGCGGGTTTATTCCAGATATAGTATTGTGGTTGTCATACTTTTATACATCTAAAGAACTTCCCGTACGACTCAGCTTCTTCTGGACTACACTTTCCGGAACTACCATCATTACATCGATTCTTGCTTTTGCTTTACTTCACCTACGGGGTGTATCAGGGTGGGCAGGATGGCGTTGGCTATTCCTAATTGAGGGCTTGATTACCTTGCTAGTTGGACTTGCTTCTTTCTTCATGATGCCAGCATCTGCAGTCCAGACGAAAGCATGGTTTCGACCAAAAGGCTGGTTTACTGATCGTGAGATATCCATCGTCGTTAATCGAGTTCTTCGAGATGATCCTTCAAAGGGCGATATGCACAATCGACAAGCAATTACACCGAAAAAACTCTGGCACGCAGCAAAGGATTACGACCTTTGGCCACTGTATGCTATTGGGATGATCGCATATATTCCTCAATCGCCACCTCAGTCCTACATTACTCTCACCCTGAAGAACTTGGGGTTCAGCACATTCAACACCAACTTGTTGACAATTCCTTATTCAGTCTTTCACATTATCATGCTACTTCTTATCACCCAGCTATCCGAACGCGCAAACGAAAGAACTCTGGTCTCCATGATACAACCACTATGGACCCTTCCATGTATTATTGCGCTTCGCTTTTGGCCAGGTGCAGGAGTCCAGGCTTGGAACACATACGCACTAGTCACAGTGCTTCTTTCATATCCCTATTGCCACGCCATTCTTGTAGCATGGACTTCTAAAAACTCCAACAACGTTGGAACCCGATCTGTCTCCTCTGCTCTGTACAATATGGCAGTGCAACTGGGAAATATTTGCGCAAACTTCATTTACAGGACTGACGATAAACCGCTATATCATCGTGGTAACACGCAATTACTCATAATTAATATCGCGGCCATTGCAGTGTTCTTACTTACAAAACTTTATTATATAATGAGGAATAAGCAGAGAGAAAGGGTATGGAATGCCATGACGGCTGAGGAACAACAGGATTATAAGAGAAATACAAAATTGAGCGGGAGTTCAAGATTAGATTTTAGGTTTGCGCATTAGATAGTAGATAGTAGATGGTCTTGTTTTGTTACGATTTTGGATAATTACAATCTTTAGCTATCAATTAATTCTATACTGAAAACTATCTCTTTGAATGATTATAATTTACGGTTATTATTGTGCCATTGCAGGATTAGTATTGATACTTATATATCATTACTCTCAGTTTTCTATTTCCCATCTCCTCTCATCTCCTGAGATACAAAACTAAAAGATATTTTCGACGCATACTTTTATGATTGGAAGAGAAGCAATAACTTCTTTTTGGGGTGATATCGGATGAAATGTTCAAATTTAGCCAAGGAGCAGAAGAAGGAATCAAATCTGGTACTGGACTAAGAAAAGAGTACGATATTAGAAATCTATCACCTGAATCTATAGTTCAATCTCACATGCCTTTCTCATATACAGCGTTCTTATAGAAAAACACTCTTATACTTTGCTTTACATAATTTTAAACTACATATAGCTATCAGGGGCGGAAAAGGAGAGGTTCCGTTCCCACAAAATCTTGGAAAGATTAACATTCGCTTATCTGAATGCAACGAATGAAGATAACAAGAGCAACAACATTATATGTGTATTCCACTATCCTACTCATTAATAGTTATCTTTGAAGAATGATATACGCAGAAAAAACAACAGAGCAGCCCCTCCCACAAGCTTCGATGCAAACGCAAATATGAATGCGACGCTCTATACAGACAAGTCAACAAGAAAGACATCTCTGTACAAAACAAACGCTCACGACTTCGAACTATACAAAAATCATAACTCATAGCTCATCAATCATCAATCATAACCCAGCAACGCTCATTAAATCCTCGACACCATCAAAAGGGTCATCATCTGCATCCTCTACAACTCTTTTCATGGCTTCTCCCGCGTTTCTTTTGTCTTCTTTGTCTGAATCGTCGTATCCTCCTGCATCATTGACTGCATATTGTAATTCTTCGAATCCCATTGGAATGCCCTTCCATAAAGCTAGCTGTCTGGCTGTTCTAACGGCATGTCCGATTGCATGTCCGTTAAGCTTGTACTTAGCTAGCGTAGATATATTTGCGCGAAGCTCAGTGATGTTTATCGTAGAGGGATTGAATAAAGATTCTAATGATTCAAGCTGCGTGATATGAGATTCCCATATCTTAGTTCGTTGGGTCAAGGTAAGAGGAGCATAGCGAAGGGAAAGCTGAATGCGGGATTTCAGCGCTTCGTCCACGGCCGCAATGGAAGAACTCGTCAAAATGACAATCCCGTTGTACGATTCGAGTGCCCGTAAAAATACAGAGACTAATGCGTTGCGACGAAGGTCTCCCAAAGTTCGTTTCTCGAGGAATAGCTCGGCTTCTTCGAGTAGTATGACGCATTTCCAAACTCTTCCTAGATAAAAGATCTGTTGAAGAGATTTTTGTAGGGCCTCTGGTGTGGTCGCTATCTCACTACATGGGGCTATGTAGAGTGGTCTCTCAACCACTTCGGCTACACTTTCCGCTGTCATGGTTTTACCGGTCCCGGAAGAGCTATTGATGTTTTGTTAGCCTAAAATCCGAAAGTCCGGGGGAAAGATTACTTACCCATGTAATAGTATGACTGATCCAGTTCCCTTCCTTCCAAAGAGGCTTGGACTTTGTTCGTCTTTGATTTGATTGGCGACTAAAGCTGTAATGAGGACCTTCATGTCGTTATCTCCGGCCAATGTTTCAAATGCATCCTTGTTCCATTTTACCGCATACATGCGACTAACTTCGAGATCGACTAACGAATTGAATTAGCAAACGAGGCTGTGATTAGAGGGTCTTATGTTACATACCCCATTTCTTTTCCTGAATATTGAATCCAATAATCGTGTTAGGCAAAAGTAAGGTAAAAACTCCCTCTGGTGGCACGTTAGATGCCATGACCAAGGGACCCAAGTCGTCGCGATTGGGTGCTTTAGCACTAGCAGATGCTGGGTGCAACTTCTTGTACGTCTTGATATCAATCATGTACCTGGACTGCCCCTGAAAGTGAATTTTATGTTAGCTAGCCTACTGAAGTAGATTTGATTGTCGGACTTGCTTACAATAGTTTCTACAGACTCATCTTCTTCACTATAGTATACGTAACACGCGTTACGGAATTTCCAGAACATTTCTCCTTGTTTCCTAAGCGATGTGCCAATGGTGGGGTCGGCGTAGCGCATTGGATAAGTGCTGAGAGCAGTGATCTTCACAATTTCTTCTGGCGTTTTGAAATCATCAATTGTGATCAACTCAACGTTCTCTTGGAAGAGGCCATCAAATGTCCAGGAAGACACGAGTAAAGAGGTTTCCAACGTAGCTGACTCTCCACTTCCATTTGAACTCCCTGTTACTGGTAGATGAAGCCATGATTTAGTTAGGTAAGCTTTCGTCTTTCCTGCATCATATTTTTCGGTGCGCAGTATCACGGTATCGGGGCTCTGGTGGTGATGTCAGTTGGTTTTCGACTTTAGTTCAAGAATTCACTTACGTAAAGATAGCACAAATATGTGCGCGTGATTTTCCCCTGACCTAAAAGCGCATCGACTACAGCATATTCGGGCCCAAAACTTTCGTTAACATATTCCACAAAAGAATTTACACGAGTCAAAAGCTCGGGTTTAAGCTGACGTCTTCGTTCTTCCAAAGGAGCTCTTTGATGATAAAACCATGGATATGGTGCTTTAAACTCAGTCCCAACATTAAATGAAGGGTAGTATGGGTTCTCTTGAATATTCTGCCTAGTGAGTCTTTTGAGACCGGCGGATAGCTCGCTACCGATCAAGCACACTGACTCGCCTTCAAGGAACTCTGAAATTTCATTCCCGTCGTTCAAACCAGCTTGTTCCGGGTCTCCAGTTCGCAGTTTGGTGGAATTTTCTCCCTTCAATAAGTTGATCTTAGATTTGCAACAGGCATAGTCCTTGTATACGATAAATGACAAATTTGTGTATTGCTGCGTATGCAGAGCAATATTTCGTACAATAATGCTGCCATGAATATGGCCACTAGTAGGGCCATCTTTCACAAGCCAAGGAGTATCCAAAAACATATGGATCTGCCCATTTTGATGGCATCTGACTCGATAAATCGTATGATAAGGTAAGGCTAATTTTTCTTGATTGGGGTCATTAGCATCGGGCAAAAGTTTGCTCCTGGTCATTTCCAACATCTTGAAAAGGTCATCGTCATGACTATCTGATGGTGCATTGAAAAGCTGGCAAAGCTGCGATCTCCAATCAACGAAATTATTATGGCGATGAAGGGTGGGCGACGAAATCGATCCATGAATTTCTGGTGAGTGGTCAGTAGATATTGGTAAAGATGAGCATTGGTTTACTCACGTGGTCTACGGTTATCCAGAGCTTGCTCAAACTGATGTTCAGAACTATATCCTCCTGCATGACCACCACGAGTGGAAGTTCCATGAGATTCTGGAGTGAAATTCGATGGGTTAGGGATTGTAGTTTCTAAAGCAAGTTAGCATTGTCAGTGAAATATGCCAAAAAAAAAAAGAATTCATAACATACGCGGACTGAAATCTCCTTGAGAATTTTGATCATAGCCATAATTTGGGTGGCCCATATCATGCTCGTGACGGGGACCATATGTTTCATGTCCGTGCCCTCCATGTTGACCTTGTTGGACTGTTGCAATTTGCCCGGCTAGCGCATGACCGAAAGTTTTAGGACTGCTGTGGGTATTATTCTGCGACGCATATGACATTTGGCGGCGACTATTGCTTGACAGACTGTCGGGAGTTGGGTAATTCTTTTGCGGAATCCTATTGTTATGACTCCAAAGTTCTGAGCCGTTCGCATGTGAGGTATCATGCCCCTGCTCTATGTTTTGTTGACTGGTATCTTGCCGCGACTGAGAAGAGTAGGATACAGGATGAAGTCTGGAAGATGGAGATCCAGACTCCACTAACTGGAGAGCTGTTGCTTCTTGAAGATTCTGGACAATATTGGTGTTATTCCGAGCAGGTTTGGGTGCCGCCCATTGTGTAGGCGCAGCCTGCGGCGATTGGGACTTTTGGTGTGGAGAAGATGCGATCTGATTATGTCTGTATCTTTCCGAGAGCTGACCTAGGGTTGCATGAGTTTAGCATCAAATTCTAGCCTCGGGTATCAAATATCTATACTCACTGTTTACAGATGGCTGCGTTCCAGAATTGGCCGTGTTGTTCTCGAATGCCGGTCTCTCAGCAGCCTGCTTATTAGCCGGTCCCCTGTTTCTATCTGCATATTGCCTGAGATTTGTAGTGTAGTTAGATCGAGTATTATTCGCTTGATAAGGCATGTGTGAATTAGGAAAGATAGAACCAGGACGAAAGTCAGATATCGGAGCTGTTGGAATAGGTGGTGGCGGAGAAGGAGTTATTTGCGTACTATCGAGCTGCCGTATTGATGGAGAGGGGGATCGAGGGGTATTTTCGGTAGGTGGAGAATTGGAACGTTTCCTGGGACGATTATGGTGCCAGGAGTCAGGCCCATCTGTTATTTGACGTGTCTGTGGCAAAGACGGCTGCTGGGTACGATGTAATTGAGCAGCGTAATTTGTATGCTCTATTATAGGGCTTCCAGAGTTCCCAGGCGGCTTTTGAATGATCAGTTTGGGACTTCACTAGATTACACAAGAGGGGATTGAGAAGACCTCCTTTCAGTCAGACTTACCAGATATAGATTGTAGTTGTACTTTTCTGCTAATGTAGCAAGTAGCTTTTGTTCATCATCTTCACTTTCTCTACTTATATTTTGTGGCCCAAATTGTGCAACATTATTGATGACATTCTCATCTGCCTCGTCTGTGACAGTTGCTTGTGCTCGACGATTGCGAATGTATTCTTGAGCCTCGCGTTGTCTATCCATTGCTTTTCCCGATGGACTTGGATCTCGATGGGAAGTGTCGTTCTGCGTTGCAGGTCCTCGATCCATTTCCGAATAATGCTCTGAATCTCTCACCTTATCAGAGGCAGCCACATCTATGTTCTCCATCTATGGATAATGTTACAGCCTTGTTGCTTGGTGTCAGAAGAAGTATCCACATAAAATGGTCCAATTTTTTTGTATAACTGTTCTGCAGTAGTTTACTATGGGCTGGGAATGAAAAGCACGAATTAGATTTGTTGATGGACGATCACCTGCAGCTTATTGGTGTCACTATGAAGATGCAGCTGGCAATACAAATAGAAGGGAAATTCTTTCGCAATGGGAAAGAAGGAAACTTCAGAACGAAAAGAAGGGAAGAAAAAAAACGAGGCTGTCAATCGAATGTGACGCATTTCGAGACCTATGCTTGCAGATTGCTGCCCTATGCATTGACTTGGTCGGGTCGGGCCCCTCACATTACTGAATAAGGTCTATGACAACGCACTGAACAGAGAGAAATCCCATTGGATATTTTCATACAGCCTACATACAGGCTATTTGAGAAAGCACATCAGTAGCAGATTTGATATACGCAGCTTGCGTAAAAGGCGGTCAAGAGTAATCAGTTTGCGGTAGCGGGACTGCCAGCCCCAGCGGGGTCTAAAAAGTGGGTTCTTGGAATTGAGATCCCATGTGCAGAACACTTCGTGCATATAAAATATGATGAGAATGGCAACGAAGGAGCACGCAGACTTGGTTATAAATTTTTGTGATAGTTGTGTATTTAATATCCAGCATCTGTGACTATCGGATTCATAAGATGTTCTAAAAACAAGCTGTTGGTATCGTAAAATGTATGCTGATAAAAAATGCAATGTGACTTTCCTTGCCTGCGTCGTGGGCCACTTGGCATTGATTGGTCGAAGAGAAGCATCTGCATAAGTGTATCGGTAGCTTGTAGAAAGCTATCTTCAGATATCTAGTATTCAGATAACAATAATTCTTACACAAAAATGATTCGGGATAGGTGATAATTAAATCTACTTTGTGGAGCGTTGATGAACATACGGAGTAAAAACTTTCATGGTGGGGGGTGTGGCTAGGGATAATTCTTAGAAGTGGCTGTTGCTTCCTAAGCGACGTGTAGACGCCACTTTTATAGAATCCGATGAATGTGATGTTGAATTAGTTCTACTTACGACATACACAAAACAATACTTGATTAAAGTCAAGAGAAGAGATAGAACGTGAAACAAGGAGGGTCTTTCTGACAAAGATGTCGAGGGTTAGTTTTAGTTAGGCATGCTCGACATGAAAAAAAATACTGCTGAGAAAATATATGTACCCCACGTCCAGCACGTGATGTATACATTTTGGTTTGCTTTCCTTGGCATTCGAGAGGATAGAACAACAAAACAGACGTCAAAGTGATCTGAATGTACAGGAGCAAAAAGTCGTTCCTGTACGGGGAATTGAACCCCGGTCTCCCGCGACCTGATTGAAGCTCGGAGGCTTCGAATGAGAGGCGGAAATGCTAGCCACTACACCATGCCGGATGCTAGATCTTGTAGATATTAATCAATGTGCTAAGTGAGCATATATTCTTTTGTCTAAAATTTCTGATAAAATCTCGGGCCAATTACCACAAAAGCATTGGTTGCTTGCGTTTGTTGTTTAAGTAATAGTTCTTGATAGAATCTATATTTAGGTTTTTGTCGGCTAGTTAGTGGGGAGGAAATACAAATTAGCCGAAAAGTCACACGTGCACAAAAACCACGTGTAGATAACCTCGAGACAACGAGACAACCTATAGCTAACAATATGATCGATGCCACTACAACACCATTTCAATGAATAGAGCCAAATATATTCAGATATTTTAAGAGCTTATAAAGAGACTATCATACTTAAACGATTCGTCATAGTCTTGATGATGTACAGATATTGGAATACTGATTCCGGCTTCTCATTTCACCGGCAAGGAGGATGGCAATGTGTGGAAATACAAGTTACCGACATCAGCATCATTGTTTGAAGAAGGCACAACTCAAAAGACCGCACAAGTGCTCGATCTAAAAGCGAGTGCTTTATTCTATGAATGTCTCGTTGGAACATCTGTACTGTAAAGTCTTTCTTCTTCTCATGAATTAGTAGAGCCTCATCTTAATGCCCTGAACTTTCACAAGGCTTTTTAAAAAGGGGCGCAACTCCTAATCACATCTGAGTAGTCTCTGAATACATAACGCCCCTCTCATCCCCATTTCTATTTACTCATTTTTTCGCACTTTTCCTACCAATTTTGACATTATCAATTTACAGCCTTACATTCTACAGATCTTATTGGTCGCCCTTTTTACACACTTCAAAATTGTCAATTGCTTATTTGCCAAAATCTCAAGCCATCGCCCTCTTTACAGTCAACAATATGCAGCGCTATTCTCAACAGGATCATTTTGCATACGAGATGCCTGACTTCGACCAAACATGGCAATCAATACCTGGCGAAGAGCTCTTCACTGGTGGAATCGAGAGCAACACTATCACCAACCCTGTCTTTGATGCAGAGCTTATGACCAACTGGCAGATGCCTAATCCTGATCAATTCCACTTGAGCGGAGAGCCTTTCATGGAAAACGCCCAGTTTCCATCGCATGTAGAGCTTACGACACATCACTGGCCGGTGCCTATCGCCAACCATTCTATGCAAGCCCCTTTGAATGAAGGATTCCTCAGCGAAATTCCCTCAACCCACCAACTCTCACAACGCCATTTTAATACGGGGAGCTCGGCCAATCAAACCATATATCCAGTTCCCTACCAATCTCCGTACCCTGCATGGGAACACAGAGAGGGCGGGGATATTGGGTGAGCTTTTTTTTTTTTTGACGGAGGCTCTTTTGGGCAAGAAGTATATATAATGCGACGGCCCCCACACCACCTCTCACCACTCCTCATCCAATAACCGGTCGCTATCCCTGCTCCTATCCCAACTGCGCTCAAGACTTCAATCGCTCATCCGATCGTCTTCGACATATCTCATCGGTTCATCAACGCGGCCAGACAAATCAAGGAAAGAACCTATGCCCTATTGTCGGATGTCGTCGAAGCTATGGGAGAGGACTTTGTCGTCCAGACAAAGTCAATGATCATTTGAGAAAGGTTCATGGTCTTGTTAGAGTTGCTCCAAATGGTGCGTCTGCTTCTGCTGGCCCTTCTAACCATGGTACTGGTGACGGCTCTAACGTTGCTGCTGGAGCTGCTTTGGCCTGAAATGGGAATTCATGAAAAAGAGGGCCCACCAAGGAGCGACTTTTGATTTGACACGGATATACGCAGTGTTTTCATTTCATGGGACTCGAAGAGTTGGATAAGATATGGGGGATTTCTTGGCGATGCTTCATTTGGATATACGGCCTCTAGTAACGGTAGATAGCTTCTCATATTGAATACGAATCATTCTAGCACTCTACGATTCTCCCCAACACTATTCTTCTCAGCTCAATCCCTCTTAAGTTTCCAATAGTCCAAAATGCAGCCTCGAAACGATTTTATCCACTTAACTCTTTGGGTCTAGCTTCATGTCTTACTATTCTCTAATATTGGATACAATTAAGAAACTCCCGCTGCTCAAGATGTCGACTCCAATTAGGGCATTTCAAGCAACTGAGATCTAGTGCGGTCTAGACCGTTGAAACATTGTAGCATCCTTGAGGTACACCAATGACAATCCGAGAGATCAGATTTATCTAGACTATAGATGGAAATACCCATGGTTTCGGTTTCTCTTTGTTGCACATCTACTAGGATGTTTCCGAGTATATATAATACTAGGCACCACACCCCCCTTCTCCATACCTCAGTCCGTTGTCTTTCATTTTCGGCACATGATCAATCAGCAAATGTAGCACTTGGTGTACCCCGCTTGTTTACTTGCATTTCGGGTGGTAATCACGCTGCTGTGTAACGATCCCCCACCAATACGGGGCTGCCATGTTTTACTCTCCCTTTCATTTCGTGTTGATTGCTATCTGTCTGATGAAACTACTTCCTTGTTCTCTTTACCAAGACAAAATAGTTATCTGCCTAGTAAAATTACACTCTTATTCTCTTTACTAAGACAGAATAAAGCATTGAGACCCAGAATTTGTATATCATTCCATGTACCCAGAGAGATTTCTGTCCAGAAGTACATTCTATTCTGCAACTTCTGAACATAGTGAATTTTGAGGACTGGGGCGAGTTGCATAACTCAAGCCTGCCCCACTTACCTAAAGATTACAATAAAGCAGTCGTTCAACTCTCTACCGCCAAGAAGTTAGTAGAACTGGTTTCAATCACTGAGAATTGCTTTGGATTTCGCTTGGAGATATCACAACAAAGCAACCCTTTCTTATACGCATCCTATCATCTTGACTCAATCGCCGCTTGTGCTAGGCTCATATTGCCGAGCGATTCTGGACTTCTAAAATTCATGACATAGAGGGTACCACTATTGACAGCAGATTGCCATTCTTGAAAGAAATTTCTCGCAGAGATGGCTTCCGAGTATGCAGGTGCTGGTGAGTGGTATAATGGGGAGAATAGCGGACTTACAGATAATGACGACAATGAAGCACTGGTTCGCGCAGCCGACAATATTGAGGATGAGCTTGGGGATTGGGATGAGGACTCAAATCCTGGGGATCAAGTTTTGTGGTATGGAAAATACAAAGGTCACAAATATGACGAGCTATCTCCTTCGTACGTAGACTGGACGATAAAAAAGTATCTGGAGAGCCCAGATACTGCTTGGCCAAATGTGTGTTCTCACCTTAGAATTTAAAAATCAGGACTAACAACCAGCCATCTAGATCAAGGGCTTCAAGGCGTTATACGATCGGAAGCAAGTCTGGATCGAAAATAATGTTTCCAAGCTCCCGCCTCCTGGCAAGACAATCATACGGTTCGGCAAGCATGCAGGCATTGCTTTCGATAAATTAGACAATTATTATGTGATGATCCTTGTCAATATGTATCACAGAGATGGGGTCAGAGCGTCCCCAAATGTAAGATGAATCCATTCCCTTGGTGAAAACAATAAAATGTAAGCCAACATTGTCAAATAGATACGAAAATTCAAGGATCTATACGATAGACACAACTCATGGCTCGTTGCAGAAGGGATACGCACGTGGAAAAGTCCAGGATCAACTCCGATTTGGTTTGGGGAGGACAAGGGTAGAGAGTTTCGAAAAATCTATGAATCATCTTGGAAGTGGAAACGGCTTCTCAAAAACAGCGAATGGGCCCCGATACTCAAAGCCATTGCTCGTGAATATGAGGAATGGTTGAACACACGGAGACGACAACAACCTGTTTCGCGGAATATACGGATGATTGCCAACCCAGTTGGCGAGAGACTAGGGCCGGATGACGATGAAGTACCTTCTGATGATGGGTCTTATGTATCCGACGGTGGCTTTGTGGTTCAAGATGGGGATGAGAGCTCTGATGAGGATGAAAGCTCTGATGAGGAGGAAACTGGGGAGCTGGATACCGACGGGGAAGTCGAGGAATGTACCACAGGTGGAGATTGCGAGGTTGATAAAAACACATCCCCGAACCTCGATGGCAGCGAAAGCGATAAGTCAGAAGAAGTGCTGCCAGGAACACCGAATGTAACGAGGTCTTCCGAGCGAAAATCGCTAGAAATCTTCGAAGACTTTACTTCTTCATCCGACAGTGGTGATGAGTCGGAACCAATCGTCTCTCCTGGTAAGCGTAGAATGAAAAGTAACCTTTTACGCCCCAGAAAGAGGGTGGCACCCAGGCCTGAGAGTGATAGCGACAACTAACCTGCTTCGCTCTCCGAAGAGAACAAAGGCAACGAAGGAAGGCTTTGGAAAATGATATCTTTTACGGCTGATAACGTAAGAGTCGAATTTTGATCACGAACTGAAAGATATCACTCACCTACCTCCAAACGCAACTAAAAATCAGAAGGGCGATTCTAGTATCTCGGAGTCAGATGATCCATCACTGCTTCCCAATGAGAATACCATAAATTCAATCTTGACTTCCAAGCGTACCGAAACTCCAAACGAACCAGAAATGCAGAGAGCACAGATTCAGAGACCATTCTACGAGCTCAATCAAAGCCAAACATACAAAGAAGCAAGATGAGGGAAAAGAGGTGAAGACATGATTGACCGGCATGTAGAGCGTTATTTCATCTTGACTTTAAGAATTGGGATATCACATGGTGCAGCGCAATGAAATTTCAGAACAGTGTAGCAGGCATTCCATTTTCATGTGTGTGGTTGCTGCACTGCACAGTGTGGACATTGCGGTCATAATTATGAGAGGACAGCGGGTTCTATGTGTAGGAGGATTTTCGGGAATGGACTTGACTACTACACAGAGTTCCTAATGCGATAAAATATAAGACCTTTACTCTTCTTGACAAACATGTAAAATCGACCATCATCATACTCATACTGAATCTTACTCGAATGGGGTGTAGCCCAACTCTTTGTTGGCAGTTCAAGACCTAAAAGTTCATCTAAAGTCTTGGTAAATATCACCAGAATGTTTCTGCCCAAAGCGGTGAAACACCATAATCCCTATCGATCAAGACGAGTTCGCGACAATATATAGATAACGAACGAATACAATGATCAATTAACAACATAAAGGAGCGAGATACCATAGTATGGATCGAAATAAATCACCACTCAGATGCCCCCAAAACAACATCGCTCATGTTTCTCCGTGCACTTAGGAATGTAGCAGCTGAACCTTGCCTACGCAATCGCAGTCTCCAACTTCACATTCGATTCTCAAGCAGTATGGCCTCCAAAGGTCGCAGCTATCAGGATGCAATCGCACTCCTGGATACCTTACAATTTAATAGAACGATTGTATCCTCTATATCGAGTACCTCGAAAGATATGAACCTGTATGCTATACCAGAAATGCTCGAATGGACGCGCAAAGCGGGGTACGAGGCTAAGGATTTCTCAAGTCGTGGACTAAAATGTATACACGTAGCTGGGACAAAAGGGAAGGGAAGTGTATGCGCTATGGTAGATAACATTCTGCGACAGTATCGCAGCGAAGAAAGTGACATCGGAGTTATGCCGGGGGGTACTACAAGAAAAAGTCTGGGGAAGATTGGGCTGTATACCTCACCACACCTAATGTCAGTACGTGAACGAATACGAATAGATGGCCTTCCCATATCTGAACCCATATTTGCACGGTATTTCTTCGAGCTTTGGGATCGGTTCTCTGACGCCGCTTCCGCATCTGCTACCCCGCATCCGAATCCTACGTCCCCTGAGACCAAGCCAGGGTATTTTCGATATCTCACAATCATGGCATTACATACATTTATGGAGGAAGGGGTAGAAACCGCTATTATGGAATGCGGTATCGGAGGGGAATATGATAGCACCAATATACTGCCTGCGGAAGCAGTAACTACCACTGCGATCACGAAACTCGGTATCGATCACGTTGGTATGCTAGGAAACACAATTGATAAGATAGCTTGGCACAAATCTGGCATTATGAAACGAGGTATCCCGTCTTTTACAGTTCCCCAGCTTCAGGGAGCCCAATCCGTTCTAGAAAGCCGCGCGAAGGAGAAAGATGTCAAATTAGAGGTTGTGAATCGATGTGCAGGGTTCGATGATGGAACTATCATATTGGGCGCCGAAGGAGAGTTTCAGAAGGACAATGCGAGTCTGGCAATGGCTGTTTCGGCTTCTCATTTGCAAAACCTATGTATTCAAGACGTGCCTACCCCTTCTGCAATACTATCTCTCCAACAACCGATTCCAGACAAATTTCTAGAAGGACTGAAGACAATTAAATGGGCGGGTAGATGTGAAGTTGTGGTCACTGGCAATATCACATGGCTCATCGATGGTGCCCACACGGTTGACAGTATCAAGGAGACTGGGATTTGGTACGCTTCAAAACTAGTTCAGGCTAGCGCGGAAGGAGCCCTCCCAGCAAAAACCATGTTGATATTCAATCAACAAGACCGCGATCCAGACCCTCTTATTCGAACATTACTTGCGAGTATAAAAATTTGTTTCAAAGCGTTCACATTTGCTGCTTTTTGTACCAATACCCCTTTTAAGAGCGAGGCAAGTGAAAAAGAGATCAATGATCTCACCCAACAGAAATTGGCGTCCAAACTATATTCAAGTTTGGATCGTAATCCAATGTGTGTGGAATATGCGAGTATTGAAGAAGCTGTAGAGCTTGCGCGTAGAGCATCCGAAGATGAAGATAGATTTCTCGTCCTGGTGACTGGAAGTTTGCATCTCATTGGTGGTCTTATGAAGGTTCTTGAACATCAGAGCAAGAAAGAGCGAGAAACTTAGAAGCTCCCTCAATGATGAACAGAATAATATTGGAGTTTGTTTTGATACCCGTTCTTGATATATAAATAAAAGAACTGCGCTTACAGTGGGAAATCCATGGTTTCAATTTGTTTAATATGAGGGGATATGGTTAGTATGTTCATCGAAGTATTTCACTATACTGTTTGATGTGAATTTGAATGCTAAACGTTAGACTCAAAATGAGAAAGCAAACTACATTTATTTAGCTCTAGAAACAGCATGCTCTAATTATTTAAACATTTCTATTCATATATTGGTTGAACAATATCGTACACATCGTACACAATCGTGAATCGCGTTATCCCTTTCCCTTTTCCCCGCATTCCCCCTTTAAAAAAAAACGTTGAGTTACAAGCTGATTCTTCGTTTTAGCCAACTTCATGTTACAGCCTTCAATCTTTTACAGTGCATCCACCGATTCCAAACTTCCCAGCGCTCTACCAACCAAATGCACACTCCCCGTAATTAGAGCTTGAGCATGGACTTCATCCGTGGCCAAACCTCGCACGTATTCAAACGCATCTTCCACGCTTGGAAGAACTTGTACATCGGTTTCAAGGTTAGAATCAAGCGAGCGCCATTTGTCAGCAAAGGCTTTTTGCATCGTGAGTTCGGATATCGATTTAGGATCGTAGGAAAGGTTGACGAAGTCTAATGGGGTCAGTGATGAACTTGAGTATGCGAGTGATGTATAATTACCTTTCTTGGATGAGTTTTCTTTCTGGATAGATGTTGTGCAGAATATTACATGGTCAAATTTTACGGATCCTTGGATTGCGCTATGAAGTCCTTCAAGTAATCCAATTGCTTCACGATGACCTTGCTGATTGAAAATCAGAACTCGTGGGCCGTTCCTAGAGAAGGTCAGTTACATAAACTCAGCATCAAGGTATAAAACTTACTTCTTTGCTACTTCGTCACCAAACCATTTTGCTGCGACTATGATACTATCTGCAGTATGTGCGCCATCTAAGTACCAGGTAACATTTCCATCAACCTTTGTTTCGCATCTTCCACGCCAAACTACTTGCTCCAAAGCGTCTACAAATTCTTGGGGCAGAGAATTCGAGGATGGACTAAATTTGGAGTCCAGTTTGTTTAAAACTGTTTCAGCTAGACGAATGGCAAGACTCGCGTTACCCCTCTGAAAATCTGCAGCCGGTTTTATTTTCACCGTCGTCAGTCTTGGATCTAAATCGACTACTTTGAAAGACTTCACCCCCTTTTCCACAGCCCTCTTCTCTACAACTTCCATCGCTTCTGGCTTTTGATTCACTGTAAACGATGGCACTCCTACCTTCTGAATTCCAGCTTTATGCCATGCGATTTTATCAATCGTGTCTCCTAGTGTAAACACATGATCGATCCCTAACGATGATATGCCCGTCACCGCAGGTCGATCCACAATATTTGTCGAATCATATTCGCCTCCAACACCA
This sequence comes from Botryotinia calthae, assembly GCA_004379285.1. Classification (NCBI taxonomy): domain Eukaryota; kingdom Fungi; phylum Ascomycota; class Leotiomycetes; order Helotiales; family Sclerotiniaceae; genus Botryotinia; species Botryotinia calthae. The sequence goes on along the minus strand of PHWZ01000105.1, from coordinate 34,600 downwards.
ACTTCATAGATCGCAGCATCAACGCCTTCTTGGAGAAAAACGTGGTAAGACATCAAATTCAGGTATCTGAAATAGACAGGCTTCTCAAACGGTTCGCTCGAGGATGCAGCAGCTGCTTCCAGACGATCCCAAACTTCGAAGAAGTATTTTGCAAACATAGGAGCTGATATGGGTGCTGAATTGATTCGGATCCTCTCCCGGACAGCGATGAGATGGGGTGATGTGAAAAGTCCAACCTTTTGAGGAAGATCATGTGACTTTCTATAACGATTCAATATAGAGTCAACATAGGCGCACGTAGAGCCTTTTCCTTTGGTGCCGGCAACATGGACAATATTCAATCGTTCGAGGTCATCTTGCTGGACGTGAGTTAGCAACAGCAAAATAGAAAGGGAGATTGAAAAGTACGGTATATCCAATTCGAGTCAGATGCTGTCTCATTTCCCGATTGGCTCCTTCATCGAGCTTGATCCCAGCCTCCCATCGTTTCTTGAGAACTTCGTATGGTGTTTGAAGCGTATTCAAGGCATTGATAGCATCCTAATTGATGGTGAGAAAAGAAATCATGTGTGTAGCAATGTTTTGACAAAACGAACATCATAGGTCCTTTCTCCCATTGTGGCAATAAATCTTCGCGAGTCTGAAGCGCGTTGATTGAAGCGGGGATTTATAGAAGTTTTTCTGAGGGATCGGAGAGATGATCTAGAGAAAGAAGTCCACATCACATGTCATGTATAAATCTTTGTTGAGAGTTTGAAGATACAAACTTTGAGAAATATGCACACCAGCAGCACTGTTTTGCTTTGTCATCCACCGGTGATCGCTGATGTGTTAAAGCAGCGCATAATCTTCAATAATATCTCCCATTTTCCTATCGCCGTTATTGTAGAGTTCTTATCTAATCGTTGCATTCCATGACAAACGCATGGCGTTATCGTGAACAACTGGCTAGAGATGATACTTTTAGATGAAGAAAAAACACCAACATAGTATTTCCCGCTTGCGCTCCCGCTCCTACTTGTCATATCGGTTTCCACATTAGGGAACATGCCCTCCGCTTGACCAATCTTTAGGCAATTTTAAGGTTTTGCTGGCAATTGATGGAATACGACGCAAAAGTGGGGTGAAGATAGTGGCCGGGCTGGTGGTGTGCTTGCAAGGGAGATAGCTATAGGTTATAGGTAGAACTGTATTCACAATGTAGCTCTATCACCGCTACTTCTTCTCAAAGTATCTACTCACTGTTCACGAGATATGGCGCCAAGTACATCTCAAAGTGATATCTCACAAATCAATGGCAATGGGCTTCAGCGAATCTCTATTGAGGATGTTGTACTCGAAAAGGGCATTATGGAGGAGGTGGCAATTGAGCCGGTAATTGTGAAGGTCGAAACTCGATTTTCGGAAAAGGAAGTGACAATCCGACAAGTAGCCCCCATGGTTATCGTCTTAACAGGAGCAACGTTTCTTGTTGTAAGTACCGAGTTCATGAATTTTTTCGGAAGGAAGTCTAATGTCTTCCCAGACAATTGCTGCTCAAGCAGTCATCATTATTTTGCCTGAAATCTCTCGGGATCTTGATATCCCTCAAGCTCGGCAGCAATGGGTGCTATCTTCTTACGCGTTGACTTCTGGCTCATTCTTACTTTTATGGGGCAAGCTGGGAGATGTATATGGCAGAAAGCTGTTATTTATTATCGGCGCACTTTTCACGGCTGCAACCTGTATAGGGACGGCTTTTTCGCCTGTTGAGATTTGTTTGTATGTGATGCGAGCTTTGCACGGACTCGCATCGGCTATCACTATTCCTACAGCGATTGGCATCATAGGGCACACCATTCCACCTGGTCGAGTAAAAAATTATAGCTTCGCATTCTACTCTGGCGGAGCACCAATGGGTCAAGTTCTTGGCAATCTCATGGTGTGTATTCTCTAATTTACCAAGCCCCGTTGGCAAGTCTAATCCTTTCTTTAGGGGGGAATCATTTCTCAATGGGCGAGTTGGAAAGTTGTCTTCTTTGTGATAGCTGGTGCTTCACTTACTATTGCTGTAAGCGCGATTTTTGTGGTTCCAAAGGAGCCGCCTAAAGGCAAAGAAGAAGATACACTGCGCGCCTCGGGAGTAGATTGGATTGGTGCTTTCCTATTCACTGCAGGTCTACTCTTACTACTCGTAGGCTTATCTCAAGGGGGCTCGTCTGGATGGCAGGCAGCTTCAGTTATTGCAATCATAGTGATATCTGGCGTTTTACTACTAGGGTTCGTTCTATGGGAACACTATCGAGAGACCAAGACCGCAAAGGAACCATTGATGAAAATATCGACGTTTCGTCATAAGCAATTCTCGATTGCTATGATAGTCATCACTTTATTCTCGTCCGGCTTTACGAACTTTTGCCTCTACACAACTTACTAGTATGTCCTAAATCCAGTTGCATAATTTCAGGGGCTAATTTAGATTCAGCTACCAAGACTTTCACCTTCTTGACCCTTTACAAACTGCACTTCGCTACATCCCACTGGGAGTAGTTGGTAGTAAGTTCTGCATATCTTCTTTCTCGAAAAATTGTTCTAGCCTCTGATATCTTTACAGTTCTTACCACTTTCGGATCCGGATACTTACTCGCTCGAATTAATGGCAATTACATTCTCAGTTTTGGCCTTGGCTCGGCCATGATTGCCAATCTTTTGTTTGCCGTACCAATACCTCCCAGCACATCATACTTCGCCTTTGGACTACCGGCAATGTCACTTGCAGCATTCGGTGCTGATACAGTCTATCCATGCCTTGGTCTATTCACAACACAGTCACTTCCTCGAAAGGATCAATCAGTCGCAGGAGCTATGTTTCAGACTATGGCAGCTATTGGGCGGTCTATGCCGCTACCTATCACATCCGCAATTCAGCAATCTGTACAGTCAAAAGAATTGAATAAAGGGACGGAACAGATGCTAGCGTTCTTGGCGGGATTGAGGGCTGTGGAGTGGTTCTGCGTGGGTTGTATGGCAACATCATTGGCTATGACTATAATTGGGCTCAGAAATATTGGGAAGATTGGAATGTTAAAGAAGCTGGGAGTTGCCAGGAACGCGAAATAAGACGTGTGAAGTTCCTGCATCTATGGGTTATAGATCACAGCCCACAATTTCCGAGATAATTAGATATAGATTGAAATATTTAAATTGTCAGAGTATTGCGTAATCTCGAAGTCTCGCTAATTACTACTACCGACTAACGCCATTCGTTAGAGGCCTTGAAGTAGCTATCTAAAAATTTCCATCCCAAAGCCAACCTACACAGTCAGATTAGACGATGTAATACCGCTGGAATGATGTAAGACTAATTTCGGCAGAGTTGTATGACGACATGGAGCTGTATTAACAAGCGAGGCATTATTAGTCATTTAGCTCGGGTGCTAATTATAGTTCCAGCTTTGTACAAGATTTTATTGACTAAGGATTGACATGATATGAGATGACGTGCTTACAATCTCAAAAATGGTAATCGCTAAGAACGGTAGTCGTGAAAGTGTTTCGAGGGTTCGTACCTTGATTTACAGTAGTAATTTATAAACATGTTAAAGATTCAATTAATTAATAGAAAGGACTATCGCTAGTAGGCCTCGTTATAATCAGAATGTGGAAAGAAAGTTTTCTCAAGAAATCGTATTAAAAAAGACTAAGTTCAATGAAAATTTCCTCTAATACTATCAATATGCTCGAGAGACTTCTTTCACACTAGACCGTGTAAACCCCTGTTGAAATTCTATACTATTTTGGGTATGAACCAATAGAATTTCACAGAAGTAGTAGTTCGAACAATCTTGATTACTTAGACTCATTGATAGAAATTCTTTATCTACTTTTCTCTTCAAATAGATAAAGTACATCGTATAAAATGAGTTCATTATAACTCAACAAGTAAATATATATCTATCTAGGAAGCTCTAAGTGAAAGTCTTATCTGTACTGAAAGTTAGTAGCTGCTGTATATAAAATCATAGTTGTTTTTCTGTCTTATTGATAAGAAGTTTCTAGACGAGTCCGATTATACAATTCAGGATTTCGGATTTCGAAATCTGACTATCTGATTTCGATTATACATCGAGTCAAACCAACTATTTTATAGACATTTCAAGCAACTTATAGAGTTGTAAGACTCAGGCAACTAAGTAAGACCTTTAAAATATGTTCAATAATTATTTTTATTTTCTTTGTCGTTACGTCCTTTGTCACCTTTTCTCTTTTTGTACGACGATCGTGTAGGCTTCAGACCGTCGTTTTCACCACAAAGGAGACAGACAAGGGGATTGTCTGCCACACCCCATTCTCTTCCAACCAATCCGTAGAGATTGATCCTCAAAATTGAGGACCTTGTTGGTCACTTTGCGCTTAAGCCCTTATCTCCGGCTCCAAATCGGGGCCCAAATCCGACTCGAAATACGACATCAAACCCGTCCTAAAACACAATGAACAACATTTGCGTACTTTACCACCATTCGCAATCCGCCAGAGCGCAAAACAGGCACTCACACTGTCATAAACAATGAAAATCGGAACCACGGAACAAGAAGAACCGCATAATATGAGGGGGCACATAGGGGAGCTATGGAAAACAGGATAATCTTGGAGAATCTGCGGCGAGCCCACAGAAGACCTGCCAGGGTCTCCGATAGTTGCAGACAATGACGACATGAGACGTCTTTCCACCCACGTCAAAGAGAGCAGAGCAAGTCGTTTGTTAGGTTCTCAAGCCGTCGATTTGTATCCTCCAACGCGGCACTCAATACAGCTAAGGAGGACGGCATTCCCCCAAAAGACTTTCGACGCCTTTCTCGACAGATCCAACCTCATCTGCGCTTTCCAGAGTCGCTATCGTTTGTCCAGTTCCACATAGTCGTTATTGAGTGAGTGGAAAAATGGCGAATATATGGTTTTGATGGCAATGACAAGACATGCAGAAACTGTGTCCCAATGAGTGCTGTTCTTAGATTCTTAAGTAAAGTATAGAATCTCCGACCAAGCTCTCAGAGCAGGGTTTCCGTTCTTATAGCCATGCAAGAGAAGAGAACGTAAGAATTATGGATCGAGTTTGTGGGTTCGCGGGTTTGTTGGAGAGTTTGGTTGTATTTCAGTCATCGTCGTAGAGCTAGGCGGAGTACTAGGTACAGTGATATAGTCTTTCAACGGGCGTATCACCCTCTTTAGCTATCATGTTTGCGTCAAAGAAAATTACATCAACTATAAATTATATGTGCTTATAATACTCGACTAAGTGTGTGTCGAAACAAAAAATATCATTGGGATCGATTTCGTTATTCCGAAGTGGATGCCCAAGACTATCTTCGTCGTGGTTGCACAGAAATAGAAGGTGGAATGCCATCGAAATGGTGGGAAGCCTGCCAAGGGCTTTCACTTGGCTCTTCAGATGTTCGAATTCTGCCTTGGGAATACCAAGTGTTGGCGTAACCTTTAGGACTCGAGAGACTCCAGAGATGGCTTGACTGCTCTTCGTTCTTGGCAGACTGTCTCTCGTCAACAGTTATTCGATTAACTGTGCCGTGGCTTGACTCGACAGTTCCGACCTCTCCACAATCTTCTGGGATGACAATTGCATTGTCGGGCTTATCACCAGACCGACGACCCAACCGACCGCTTTCTCTATTCTCTCTACTGGAAACTTGTTCAGTCCGAAGCCCGCCTTGGGGGTGTGCGACGATGCTCCAGAAGACGGACTGTCTTCTTTGAACTGCATTTTTATGCTTGTGAGATTGCACAGTAGACGTAGCGAGTACATGCACATCACGTTCTTGCAATGTCTTAGTCTTTTCAACTATCATGCTATCGGCGATCTTGTTGAAATCGGTTCCAAAGTTCAAATTTGGCTCAAGACTTTCTCCGACACCACTAACGTCAACGTTGAGCCCATTTTCTCGCTTTCCATGCTGGGAATGTTGTGCAAACTCGAGTCGTCTTTCCGACTCGAGACATTCTCCAGGTCGGTATTGTCTCTTCGATGGTTTGATATCAAGTACTCCTTCCTCAAGCAGAGGTTCCTTTCTCTTCTTTGGTAGGGAAGTAGGCAGCATTTGTGACGCATTTGGATATCTGGACTGATCTTCGTGGACCTGATAGTCGAAATGACTGGCTCTCATATCTTGTTCCTTACGACTACCAACATCAGATCTCTCATATCGTCTTTGTCTCACGGGTTCTCCAGTATACTTGCTTGATTGAACCTGAGGATTTGGTTCAAAACCCATGTGCATGTTTCTTGAGTGGGCATTATTACTGTATGTTTGCATGGATGCCAGCATAGGACCATTATCTTGCGTCATCGGCCGGGTGTCGGAGGCCTCATACTCGGAGAGGTTTGTTCTCGAATTAGGTCCGCCTATTTGTGTATTGTAGGATAATGGGCGTTCACCAAAGTTTCTATCCGTATTGTCATGATTTTGTTGGAAACCCATCTGCGACCCGGCGTTCTCAAAATTACCATCAGCCAGGTTTAATTTCTTAGGGTTGACACCATTTTCAACCTGCATCTGGGGTTGAGGAAGATCCATGATGTGGTCAGGATACTCGAATGAGTCAACCATCAAGTCGCATTTAGTCTGAAATTCAAAGTAGTTTTCGATGTCATTACCCACTGGATAGTCGCCGTCATCTACAATTGCCTTGTTGGCATCTGCATCGACAGCTTCGTCGTTACCGTCACCATCACCCGTGCTTTCCGTGTATCCATTAGCCGGATTTAAAGACGATCCTGGATGTTCAATCGAGTTTCCTTCGATAGTTTCGCCTGTCTCAAGACTGATCAGGCCGCTTGCTAGCTTTTGTAGGTACTTGTCCTTCTCTCCTGTTTCATTATACGCTGCCCACATCTTGTTAGCATACTTGTTTGAGGATGGTATCGAGCTTTTCCAGGCTTCCCAATCTTGGAATACTTGTCCACCAGCCTTTCTCGCCCTCCGTCTTTTTTGTCTGTTCTTTTCTTCAACATAGTTTTTAATGTTTGCCGGACTTGTTTTATTCAACATCGCCAGGAGCATCCTATCGCCTGTCCATAAACGTCCGCCTCTCTTCGCAAGGACCCTATCGATCCTATTTTTCGCGGTTTGAATGCGACGTGTAGATCGAGGCTGTCCAGCCGCCTTCTTTCTAAGCTCCTGCATATGTCTGCATTTATAAATTAGCTACTACCATCGATTTTTGGAACATAGTAAAAATCAAGGCAAGTCTAACCGTCCTACGATCTGCGCATCAACGCCATTGGTCATTATCCGCCGATTTTTTGGCGATGGTCCTTTCGTCGAAGCTTTCGTGTCAAGCTCGCTATTGCATATGTCTGCAATTTCTCCGCTTTTCAAAGGTAGGATTCCATCGATATTGTAATTTTTGTAATATTTGTTGAGCCAATCTGTGTGTCTCTCAAATTTGGGCATTTTGGATACAATATTAGCACTTGGTAGCTATTTAAGATTATATTTTGGTCGAGAGGTATTCTGAAAGACGGTTTAGATGATCAACAGATGTGCAGTTGGTTGATGTTGATGAAGCCTAGTCCTTCGTCCAAAGTCAGATCTGATTATCCCCGAATTAGTTTGTTGAAGGATGAAAGTTACTTGCCTTCTACTATTCTTGTGGGATTTTTTGCTTGAGATTCCGCCCAACTAATATTTCGTGGAAAGTGGTTGTGTGCGTGGACAAATTATTGAACGCGATAGAATTTATTGAACGCGATAGAATTTATTGAACTCGATAGAATTTACTGAGTGCGGTAGAATTTATTAATCGTGGTAGATCCTATTTATCTCAGTGAATTTGTTTGTAGAATCCCTCAGCCGACTTTCTTCTATCTCGAATTTGTGCGAAAAAGTTCTCGTATAAGGCCGTGGTTATAGTTAATCAAGATACAGAAACCAAATCTTCGAAGCTGAGTAGATTTGTTCAGAAGTAGGAGGTAAGATAGTCGGGTGTATTTAAAAGGCGATGAAACATTTGATATGATGTAATCATTGATCTTTATCTCGCTTATCTTTTGCCTAACGTCTCGTTCTTATCAAAATTAGTTGCCTAAGCAAATCCAGATCGGATCTCTGTTCATAACGGGGTTTGACCTCGAAATTTAGATCACTTAAAAATACAGGTACAAAGCCGCGGAACAAAACTATTGCAGTAGTTTCAAGTTTGGGAGTCTAAGTTGGAGCTTTAAGATGGAGATCCAAAGGTTTTCAAATCTGGTCAATACGAAAGAATGAGTTCCTCCTTGTTCTTGGGATTAAGCATAAACTTCCTCCATCATCTACGAGAAAGGACTGACTACGAGCTTCGCATTGATAGTTTTTCCTTCGCAGTTGATTCTACGACTATCAATACCGGTTTCTAGGTGTCTTCCACAGACTTATCACCATTTTTACAATTCTCGCCCACCGAACGTAGTCAGGCTAGTCTTCAAGGAGGTCGGAACTTATCACACTTCTGGTGATGTTACTTTGAGGGTTAGGCGCATACAATTCAAACATATATATATATATAGTTGAAAGTCAGGGGTTAATTGGATATCATATTTGTTGGGATTTGTTATAATTGTGAACACAGAGCTTTTATTATTTGTGATTTATGTATATTTTGTAAGTATATCGCAGATAGATCATGGAAAATTCTACAAGACCTGTGGTGCTCTTCATGCTATAATAGCCCTATTCAAACAGACAATGTGCGCCGGGTATCTTCAAATTTTTCCCAAGCCTTGAAACAGTGCAGTCCTTTTCTAGCTTGCCAATTCTCTCCTCCATGTATCATATATCCAATGTTATAGAACCACGGTGTTTCCATCTTTTGCTAGTGATTGCAGGCAGGTCCGCCTTTCTGCAATCAATTGTTATCGAGATTGGGTGGATCCCAATCCTCGAAAAGGCTTTCGCTGCCCAGGAAGCCCGAGTAATCGAACTCTCCGTTATGCATGAATGATTGCTCTAGGGCATTCATGTCTGGCATAGGAAGCAGGCTTTCGAAGTCGTCGACATCTTGTGTATTCAAAGCATTCTCTGGCACTGAAGGTACTTCAGCCGATGACTCAAACTCCTGGGTCCCTCCTTGTGGGAATGCAGAATCCTGTTGTGGTTGGGGGTTTTGAGCTGTCGAATCAGCTTTCCAATCTCCATCTAGGATGCTGACAGGATATTGAAAGGCAGGACTTGGAGTTCTTGCAGGGGCGGTCGTATTATACTGTTGTGCCACTCGCTCTGTGATATTCTCCGTGGCATACTGCCCTACATTTGCTGCGCTCATTGTTGGAGTAGACGATACGAAGCCCGCAATTCGTTGTTCAGACACTTCTTCTGTGCCATTGTTGAGACCGCCTTGTTCGTACCCGAAAAGGGGAGGGTCGAGAGTTTGTGGTTCGAAATCCGAGCCTCGGACATCAGGGGTTCGGATATTTGGAGTTCGGATATCAGGAGACTGCAAATTTGACAGGTCAGTAATTGTCTATCAGGAAACACTCACAAAAGAAACTTGGACTCAGAAATGGACAAAGAAGTGAGAGGATGCAGGAGGATGAAAGGAATGTAATGGTATCAAATGGAAGAACTAATAAAACTTACTGTCATTCCCAATTTAGCTGTGTTACTCTCATGAGGACTACCATGGCAGATATTCAACTTTGAGGGTTCAGGAGGAGACCATCTCGCGCCACTGTTATCGAAAGATGAGTTCATGGTGTCTTCAGTCGAACTCCAGGAACTCTTTCGAATCAGGGACTGGCCAGGCATTAGTCGACGACGAGTCTTTGGAATCGGTCTCATAGCCCTCAGTCTCTTGGCTGGCTTTCTTGTATCGACCATCCTGCTTTCAGCTCCAGCAAAATTTCCTGTTTCAGATGGAGCAAAAATTCCAGAATCGGAGGCTTGATGAGGTCGCTTTCTCAAATGGGCGGCATATGGGCCCTGATTAAGTTCGTCGTCATCAAGAGTCGACTTCCTCTTTCGGATAGGATCATTAGATTGGGCCAGATACCCATTGAATGATTGCCCCATCGGAATCCCTGAAGCTTGCGGTAATACTGGCATATACTGCATAGCATGATCTTGTGACACCGGAGGATAAAATGGCACATGTCTTCCCTGCCAATCTTCCTGATACTCATCTTCATTATCATCCTGATTGGCAAATGAATCGCATGGAATGCCAGACTGGGAGCTTACAGGCATGCCATATCTGTGCTGGTCTGGTACAGTTTGCTTAATTCCATCGAATAACGCCGGTGCTACATCGTGAGAGATGGTGTGTGCCCCTGGATAAGCTTCCTGTTGAGGCGCCGGCTGAACTCTACTCACTTCGTAGCTCCGCCCAGCTGCGTAACTACTAATCCCCGAGTTCGCGGACTGGATTGGTGGCATGGAGTACACCATGTTTTGTTCCTGAGAATACATGGGAATCTGCTGGGGCCCATATTGTGTTTGTTGAGGCGCCTGGTAATGTGGTGGTGCCTGCAGATTTGAGTATTCGGGTTGAGCCTGGTTCACTTCGATATATGGTTCTGCAGGCTGCGCATCAGGAAATCCGGGTTGCACATACTGATACATCTGGCTTTGTGGTGATGGCTGCATATTAGAGAAGTCACCTTCATCATGTTGATGACCAGATTGATTGTCGAGATTGGGAACAACAGTCGTACCAGGTGCCAAGGCTACTAGACCATTATTTCCGTTAGTAGCATTCGCGGGGCCATTTGCAGGTGCGTTAGGCAAGCTTTGTGCCGCTTGACCAATAGCGGCACCAGTCACCGGATCGATCTCGCCGTTCAACAACTTCTGAACATAGCCAACTGGATTTGCAAAATATGCCTTCCACATCTTGGTTGAATATTTATTGTTGCCAGGAGGTGGACCAGCAGGGCCTCCGCCTGATTTCTTTAGCATCTTTGCCTTTTGTTCGAACCAATTCTTGATCTGCCTATAGTTCATTCCGGTTTGGTGCATCAATTTCATCCTTTCTCCCGGGGATGGATAATGATCTATTGCGTATGCGGCTAGGAGGATTACTAACTGCCACTGTTGGATGCGCTCTGCTCGAGGTTGATTACGAGCGCGTCTTCGACATTCGCTGATATGTCTGTGTGTATGTTAGCTTCATGACTAATCATAAGAATAAGAGTTAACTCATACCTTCCGACAATCTGCGAATCGACACCATCAACACCTGAAGTTGTAGGCGGGATGTGTGCTGCATTGCATCTAATCGCAGTCTGTTTTGTTGTCTCCGTCAAGATGTCAGGATTGAGGAGACGGTTGAAGTAGTTGTTAAGAAAATTGATGTGTTGGTAGTCTTTAGGCATATTGTCTTTTGATTTTTAGCTCAGATCCAAAGGTTTAAGAGGATTGGAATGTTGGATGTGTTTCTTACCGGTGTTGATAGAATTAGTTTTTTGTTATTATAAATGTTTGATATTCTTTCTCAGTATCTCACTGCATCAAAAAGGTTAGCTTTTTATTCGTGGATCAGACTTGATGATATCTCAAGGGGGCTTGAGAAACAGCATGAGAAAGTTCTAACCTTTGAAAGTCAGTCGACTTATGTTGTGAAAATAGTCTTAACAAAAAAAGCGAGTTGTTGCGTCGGTAAACGGCGTCTGGTATTCACCTAGATTTATTCTAGATGACAATAGTGGGTTTATCGGGGCTCTTCGTGAGTTTATCAGATACGTTTCAGATGGAAGAATCGTAGAGCTGCAGGTTGTTGACAAGAAACACAGATCGTGTTGAAGGTAACAAATTTATTTATTTTTGAGTTAAAGAGACTAGAAGTAGTCAAAGTAGGGAGTTGGTTGCTGCCTTGTTAGAAAGTACTTTAGATACTCAAAAGTATGTGTTAATGATTTCCTCAGAAGTCGCGCGTTGGGAAGCTTATATCTAAGGAGAGTCTTGAAGTCGTTGATGCTTCAATCACTAGCGCGGTGTATTGTTGCTAGCGCGACGGTTGGAACATTGAAGCAAGAGAGACAGTATGGCAGAGATGTTTGTTACGGTTTTTTTGACCCGCGCGCCTCGTGGTTTACGGTTTCGTTGACAGTATAAGTCTATTAATACATGGCACATGATTTGAAATACCTGAACTTGAGCCAGTCCCAAGGAACAGTTGGGTGAGATCTCTCCATCTAGCTATCGTGGCGTTGTCGACTGTCTAATTGCGAGGTACCAATGTGGTTCTTGGTTGCGATTCTTAGGATTCTCCAATTAACGCGAGCTTCCTTCTCTGCCGAGCGCAGGCATTCCTTTGTTTTCATACGTGACCTCCTTCTACTTTTCCTCTACGTACTAACCACCTTGTGCAAATCCTGAATGTTTTGCTACGAATTTCTACTATCAATCATATCCAAGATCCATGCCTTCATAGAACACGCGAGATCTTGATGCAGATTGACATTCTATTGAGAGACTTTCAGTCCATTGACGACTTTGATCAAGTGCTTTTTACAAGAATATAAAGACATTATCTATGTATCAGCGGGAGCATAACAATCGAAAGAGATACGAATCGATAGAAGACAATAGAGAGATGGAAAGAATGCGCGATAGTATGAAAACTCATTCTTAAGAAAGACCACAGTTATCGAGCAGCATGCTCACTCTCATATACCAAGTTTCTCCCCTAGCTCATCTAATACTAGCAGTTTCCCTCTTCATTCCAATTATCTAGGACCATTATATCAAAACCTATCCCAATATCCCAAAGGCGCGAGGGCTGGAGAAACATAAGGGCGTGAAGAAAGACATCAAAAGAACACATGAAAGGGCATAAAGAAAGGCAGAATTACGAATGAATGCGAAACGAGACGAATAATGTCTACGCGTGCACGATGGGGGATAAAGCCTCGATGGATCACCCTACTCCATATTCCGGTATAGCTGTGATATATTGCACTACCTCTGTTCATAGTTTTATTGTTAATGCGCAGATGCCCTACGAACTATCGACATCTGCCGCTACGAAAATTTACAGAGTCATTCATCTCGAGCCTCCGCGCAATTCTGCGATTCAGATAGTATATTTGGATAGTCACTCTTTCTCCCTCCCCCCTTTCAACGAAAATTCTCTTCACAGTAGAATTTGCTTCAGGAAGCTATAACTTCTACATCAGTGCGAAGCGAACCCTTTAGTATATTCCTTGTTGTACAACCTGATGAAGGTTAACTGAATTGCCAAGTCCGAAATCCAGAGCAAGGATCCGAAATATATCTTCATACTACTGTCGCACATATCATTTTACGAAAACAGGGATCGGCATAGTAGAGATGGTCTACAATTTATCGCGCGAGAGTGGTAGATGAGACAGACAGGGTCGAAAAGCGATGACCAGGATTCGAAGTCTCTGAAACGACAGGAGCGAATGCATATAAGAAAAGGGCCATGAAGTATAGCCAGAAGTACAGGGTTTGTTGCAGTTCCATCATATACGAGGTGGATATAATTTTTAAGTGCTAATGTATCTAAATGATAGACTCACAGATGTGAAATGATGTAGAAATATACTGCAGAACGATTTACAACACCAAATGAGCCAAAGACTGGAGAAGGCAGATGAATAATAGATGGGAATATATATATACGCTATATTGTCATCATCAACATGGCATCTAGTCCTTGCTACTCGAGAGAGAAAGCATCGCAGGCCTGCCAAGAACCTGAAAGCAGTACACTAGCTCAACGAGGCGCAATTTACAGGGAAAAAAAGGAGCAGACTACATGATACATTATATGTACAACAGTGCATATATGCTGCGGCTTTGTCCAGTATATCCAATTATCATTTCAGAGTATAGAGCTCGATTTGCTTATTTTAATTGGAGCGCTAGATAAGGGGTTACGTAGCGACTCAGCACGGGCCTTTGCTGGCCTTCAAGTGTCTAGTTCTTTTCCGAACCAGCAACAACCGGCATAGAGTTATGACTAGGGTCATAGTTCGTGGTGGGTTTAATTACTGGTAGGCTTCTGTAATTATCCAGTAGGAATCTAGAAAAGGAGAGCATAGATTGAACGAAAATTTACAATCATTGAAAGCAGTTTGACTACTTTAACATGTCTTTGATGGTGTAACCTTGAATTAAACTAAGATTAAAGTGTAACCACTACGTGCAATTAAGTTGAGTTAGACTGTTGTATCGCAATCTGGAATCATCTATATTCCCATTCATCATTATTGGTATGATGGATTTGCTAGTCTCTCATTTAGACGCCGATCCGTAATTTGTCGTCGGACCATGTTCAACTAAGATATCGTCCTCTTTGAAAGTCGTCGCTCTCCCATAATCATTGTGTGCTATTTCTTCTAGACTTAATCCTTGAGTTTGTCGCAAGAAAAAGAATGAGAGAACTGCAATTATGCCATCGAACAGACCCCAGAGTAGGAATGTACCTAGTTTTGTGTTAATTTTCTCACCAATTCTGGATTCTAGGGTATGTGTGCATGTTTCTTACCAGCCGAGATTCTCAATCATATACGGAGTTGTTAGGGAGAACACGAAGTTGAAAAGCCATTGGGATGAGAATCCAATTGCAATACCAGTTTCTCTAATCCTCGTTGGAAAGATTCTGCATCAGAGGTTAGCAAATTGCAAGGACATGAATGCACGAGTAGAAAGTTCTTACTCAGACACATATGGCCATGGTAGTGGTCCCCATGAAAGATTATATGCAATGACAAACATGTATATGAGAGCCACTGTCGCAATTCCACTACTTGTGACACCTGCAGTCTTGGTGGCTGGAAGCTCTTTGACCAAACTGCAGTTGTAATTTGACAAGCACTCATGAAAACTGCACCACCGATCAAAGCTGCTCTTCGACCAACGCGATTGGAGAGAAAGAGCACAAAGACTCCACACGCTACTATTTTGATTGCACCAAATATGGCAGTTAGTAGTAAATCTTGATTTCCACCGCCAACGAGCAGTTTGAAATATTGTGGCCCATAATAAGCAAACGCAATTGCACCTGTAGCTTGCTGAGCTGTGAATATGGCGAATGCTGTGAAAACACGATTGAAGTTATCCCTTTCAACAATTTCTATAGAACATTAATATTTACTTCACTTTGTCAAGAAGGCGACGGAACATGCCCTTAACGTGAAATACTTCGGTAGCTCTTTGCTCCATTTTGACGCCTATACGAATATCTTCCATCTCTTCCATCGTAACTTGCGATTTATCTGCTCGAATCCACTTCAAACTCTCCCAAGCCTCGTCATGTCTTTCTTTCTTGGTAAGCCAGCGAGTACTTTCCTTCAAAGTAAACATCCCAAACCAAGAAGCCCAGCTGGGATAATCTGGAGACCGATGGGAATCTGCCATTGTCTGGACACAGAAGGGACTACTTCAGCCATGGCATAATCAACCCAATACGAAGCAAAAATTCCTATGTCAATGTTAAATCCTGTCAGAGTACTTCTTCTTCACTCTTCTTAGACTAACCAAAAGTGTAAACCATTGGGAAAAGCTCCCAATCTGTCCTCGCAATTCCTTCGGTGCCATCTCCGCATTAAACATTGGAACAACCACACTAGCAGCTCCAAGGCCCACGCCAGCGATGACCCTTCCAGCATAAAATACTGCCATACTATGAGAATTGACAGTTTCCATTATGGCACCAATAATGAAAATGAACGAAGCGATTTGCAATGAAAGTTTGCGCCCGATACGATCCGCAATGGGCCATCTGAAGAAACATGCTACAAAAGTACCCGCTTGCTGCAGGCTAACAGCAAGAGAACTCACGCGAGTTGCATGAGCGGTCGAATATTTGAAATTATTAACGAAAGATTTGAGAGTCAAGACTCCATCTATTCATCGTTAAGACTCCATATTTATACTACTGTGCTGACGCTATCACGATGTACTCACCAACAATATATGACTGTTAGTAGATGAAACAATCAAGCAAACACACAAGCAGGTGAGTAAGAAATGGTGGAATACACACATGCCACTATCATAACCAAATAGAAACCCTCCCATGCAAACTACACTTGCCAGCCAGTACGCTCTTATTTTGCCAAGTGTTGAATTCTTCATGATGACTACCTTGGCCAAGAATTAGACAAGATCTAGAGATTTCGCATCACGTTGCTAATTCTTCGGGACTTCCATCTAGTTGTATGTATTTGATGTAGATTTCAGTCATTTCCAGCATTCTGCTTATAGTATGCGCATCTCATGTGGTCATCACAAGCATTAATCACGTCTTGACAGTCATATCCAATTCAATAATGAGGTTACACAGTATGGGGAAGAGCGACAAGGGGGAACGATCTATTTTAACGGACCGCGCAATCCATCTCGCGTGGGGTACATTGGTGTTTGTCTGATATGTATTTGTTGGATGAAGGTAGATTATGCTCCATTCTTATGGTCAGTGATTATGGAATTATACTTCCGAAGACTGCAACATCATCTGAGATTGAAACTACTGCATATGTATTGTTGATCAATCTATCTGTGAATATATCTAGAGCTCTGCTCCAATCATGGAGCATTTATGAAGGTAATCAGTCCACTCTCTTACGAATACCTGTAGAGTGTAACCCGACGAGCATACCGCTAATGCTTTGACACTTGGTCAACAGAAGGAACATCATCTGATATTTCGTGAGTACAATTACGTGAGTTTCTTAGAGGTGAGATTTTCTTGGTGAAAGGTAGATGAAAGATGAACTCAACGTTAAACTCGTGTCATATTCTATTCATCTCTCTTTCGTCCTTTGCAATTCTTTGAAATAGAGCTACAAACATCATACTAGACTTCTCCATCATCAATTCACAATGACCTCCCCAAAACGTCCTAATTTCCTCGTGATTTTCGCCGATGACTTAGGATTCTCGGATCTCTCGTGTTTCGGGGGGGAAATCAACATTCCAAACATCGACAAAATAGCACAGACCGGAATCCGCTTTACGGATTTCCATGCTGCAGCCGCGTGTTCTCCATCACGAGCAATGATAATGACAGGTACCGATCATCATATTGCCGATCTCGGAAATTTGATCGAGTGGACCAATATTTCCGGGCAAAACGATCCGAGTGGGAAGATGTCAATGGCGCCGCAGAGAGGTATGCCAGGGTATGAAGGATACTTGAATGAGAAGGTTGCTACGTTACCGGAAATTTTGAGAGATGATGGATATTTGACTTTAGTATGCTTGATTTCCCTTCTTTTCTCTCCTCGTGATAATCGATATCATGATAACGTGCTACCCAACGTTTAGCTAACCCACGTAGATGGCTGGAAAATGGCATCTCGGTCTAACCCCCGAGCGTTCACCAAAACCTCGTGGATTCGAGCGAAGTTTTGCTCATCTCCCCGCCTGCAGTAATCATTATGGCTACGAACCTCAAGTTCATGCTCCCGATCAAATCCCAGAGTTCATGACTATGAGTTTCATAGCACTCCATAGTGAAGATGGAGAATATGTCAAAAAGTTACCCGAGGATTGGTACTCAAGTAATGGGTATGGAGATAAGATGCTCGAATATTTGGAAGAGAAAAATGAGAAGAGAGATGAGAGACCTTTCTTTGGCTACTTCCCTTTCACGGCTCCTCATTGAACATTACAAGCTCCGCCAGAATTTGTGGCAAAGTATAAAGGAGTATATGATGCTGGACCCGATGCGCTTCGTTTGCAGCTTCTTCGCGGCTCAAAGATCTCGGATTGATATCTCCAGATGTGGAGCCCCATCCAGTTGTTGCAGATAAAGTGAAGGAACGGAACGACCTTACCGCAGAAGAAAAAGCAATGGAAGTATTCGCTGCAATGGTTGAATGTATCGACTATAACGTTGGACGCGTGGTCAAGTATCTCGAGGAAACTGGAGAGCTGGATAACATCTTCATATGTTTCATGTCAGACAACGGTGCTGAAGGTGCTGCTTGTGAAGCTTATCCTATTGTCCAAGGAAGCATGATCCAACACTTACAGAAATACTATAACAATGGTTTAGAGAACCTTGGAAACGGAGATAGTTTCATCTGGTACGGACCACGTTGGGCACAAGCTGCCACCGCACCTAGTCGTCTTTACAAAGCCTATACCACTGAAGGAGGAGTTCGAATTCCCTTCGTTGCTCAATTCCCCTCAAACTTCAATACCCATACTTCCAATAGTATAACGCATAATTTCGCCACCGTAATGGACCTCGCGCCCACTATCCTCGAAACGGCCAGAACCCAGCACCCACATATCAAGGACGAGAAATCGTACCTATGCGTGGTAAATCCATGCTCCCCTTCATATCCAGCACATCTCCCCGTATTCACGCCGAAGACTTTATCTCCGGCTGGGAAACCTGCGGCCGAGCTGCTCTGCGCAAAGGATCTTGGAAAATTGTATTTATACCCAAGCCCGAGGGAACCGAAAAATGGCAATTATATGATCTTTCTGTTGATCCTGGAGAAACACATGATTTGGTTTATGCGCAGCCGGGGAAGTTGAAAGAGTTGATCAAACTTTGGGATGAATATGTATTGGAAACAGGAGTTGTACCACTTGCGCCCGAGTTAGGAAATTGGTTGAAGGCGACGGAGGAATAGATGCTGGAAAACGTGTGGGTGGAGTATGAGTATTGGAAAGATGGGGCGAGTGATGAGCCAGAAAGGTTTAGGAGAGATGTACCGAGGTTTGAGAGGGTTATTAAGGGATTTTGAGGGGAAAAGCTGGGAGGTGTGTGAATGTAGTTGATTTCGAAGCTTGATATTTAGAGTTAACACAAAACCTTCATAAGTACCTTCTATTTGCTTATTATCTTACAAGGTACTGTAAAAACCATCAGAAGTATGATACCAGAGCTAGTGCTTTCAAACCAATCTAGATATGAGTAGGAGAACATGAACAGTGATAACATACATCATATCTATCATCTATAACAAACCAGGTTTATCAGACCTCGTATTTCCTCATGCAAATGGTGAATCTTTTCTCGACACAATTCTAGCATTCTGCAATATTCAGGAGTCATCGAGTTGCATCTCTTTAATTTCATTGGGAAGCAGTAGTAGTACATGTTTTCCCCCATCCTCCCAAGTAGAAAGCTAAATGATATCCAAAATTCTTCCGAGCTATGTGTACAAGATAGCAGAAGTAAGCGTTCTTGAGAATTCAGCAACAAGCACAAAAATATCGATATATTGCATACATAAAGATGGAAGGTGAGTACACAGGACGCAAGGAAGGAGGGGAAATAAACCTAGTGCATGTGTCTACCGAATTCTTCTACTATTACAATCTACCCTCCCCGACAGAAATGAAATAGCAAGACCGTTTTGGTATCCAGAAGGTTGGTTCGGGAAATTAAGAACATCCTAACATATTTCTCCGAGAGCATAACTGAAGATAGGGAGTTCTATATCATTGTTTCGAATCGATTTACATGTCTTCATTCTCAGGAATCATCTATCCTGACACTAGTGCAGAATGCGGATTTGCTCGTCAGGTCGCTGTCGTGTGTATGATAGGTAGGTAGTCATATATATGTGAAATGAGCAGATGAAGGACACGATCGAAAGTGGTTGATTTATTCTCCATACGAATATGCAATACAGACATATATATTACCAGCATCAAATTCGATTAACAAGTAACCACCAACTCTTAATTCAATACTTGAGAACTAGACGACCCCACCCCCTCCATATTCTTCACAATCATCAATCAAGCAACTTATCAACGAACGAGAACAATATTTTCTATTTATTTCTGCAATGACATCCACACAAAACAATATAATCTCAATACTGAACACAGCATATCACCTCCCACAAATCTCATCAGGCGTACCATTCCCGTTAATCATAGCCCGATATCCCCAATGAGTTCGCATTATCTATCATCCGGCTGCTCCGCCCGTTGACATCTACCAATCTGTAGCAGTGCCCAACCTCACAATCTGATGTATGAATGAATGACAGAGTAGATTACATACTTGAATCGTTCTCAATCGTCGGATGATAATCGGATGTACGTGTACGAATACTTGGGTGTATGGATAATCATGTTATATGGCGTGAAGGTTCAAGGTTGATGTTGCTGCGATCTAGGAAGCGAGGTTGATTTCACCAATATGTATTGTGAGGTGTTGAAATAGAATAGCATAACTGGATACGGATTTGAATATTCACAGCCACATCGATCATCAACTGAGTGATATTGTGAAATAAATCATCCGTGGGTAGGTATTCTTCACATTCACTCATATCCTCCGTGTTCAAACATTTGATACTGAACCCTGGATATGCTCTCCTGATGGACTGCCTGAGCGACATTGAGTGAGACTTCGCTAGCCTCTTTCTTTTCCTGGCTAAAGAATCATCCACTAGAACAAAACCAAGCTACGAGTCTAGGACCCTTATCGTTACCGGACACCACAGAAATTCCGCACCGGTCCAAACGATTCACGCATTAAATGTCCAGTCATGCTTCATTTGTAGAATAATGACACCCATAAATCAAAGCAGAAGATTCCACTCTATAGAAAAGATAAGAACTCCAAACCCTTAAGCATCCAAGAACCTCCAATTACCAATCAAACACATTCATCTAGCCGCCTTGCGAAACTTCGGCTTCCTCAATCTGCATCAAAGATGTAAACTCCACCAAAAAAACATTTGTAAGCAGTGAAGTTGCCATATCACGTGAAATGTCGTGCTTTCTGTTAGCAATGACACAAGTGAAGGTAATCGGCAGGGGTTATCAAAACTATCCGATTGCCGAGAAGATGATTTGAGGATCGACTTTTCGATATGAGGGAAATTGATCATGGTCAAATTTAGCATCAGACGCTTCCTATTAGTGAAGACTCAATGCGTGAGTGAACATCGAAAGATCGATGCAACGAAGGAAACAGGTTTATCTTAAATAGAAATTAAAAAACCCGAATCAGTTGAAATTTGTAAAATTAAGTGAAAACGAGTAAAAAGAGTAAAAAAGTTGCCACCATAAAATCTCACTCCAAAAACCTTCAATGGACGGTTCGATATACAAAGGACCCGAGATTCAGGAATCAAAGAGGAATAAAGAACCTTCTCTTGCATCACAGCCTCACAAACCTCTCTCTCCCTCTTTCAGTAAAGTCTCGAACGTGGTTCACCAAACAAAACAAGCATAAAAAATTGATAAGACCTCAATCCTTACTAGCGTCTATCACGCCATATCAAATTCTCAAAATAAGGCAAAATGAGGCAACCAGGTCTTCCTCAAGCCTCCATGACAGCACTTACTGCTCAGTGCCCACGGAGTTATGGCACGGTAATGCGGTAATGAAAGAATGATTACTTGTCTCTGCCGGGAAAAGTGTAAAAAGTCCGTCTTTGTAAGAATAATGGAATGTCGTGCTTTTGTGTGATGGTCCACTTTTCTTTTGTAATTGTCGATGGGAGAGATATCCCAAGAGAGTATATACCAGTACTCGAATCATCTTTCCTACTTCACTTCCTCTTCCACTTCTTTTATATTGTGTGATCATACTCTCTACCTCTTTATATAATATACACAACATACCATTGTCCCAAACCATATCTCTTTGTCATATTCTCTTGCAACTTGTGAAACTAGATCGGATCACACCATCGAGAAGATAATTGTGCCATTTATTACTGCTGGACTTTTGATATCACTTTCCTCTTTCAGCTTTCAACTTGTTGTCAACCTTATAACGTTTACCTCTTTCTCTAAAACAAAAGCAATACCTTAAGAAAAAGGTTGTTTACCTGTATTCGGCTTGCTATTACAATTCAATAAAAAGTTTTCTCCCTTCGCTCAACCGAAAGATATATCAACATGGGACACCACCGCGAATCATCTGCCTCGAATTTCGAGTCGGGATATGCTTCTGGAGCATCTTCTCAAAGCTCTCTCCCTCAAATCGTCCTCACAAAGCCTCACCTCAAGTTTATCAATGCATCACTCAACAACCTTCAACCCATAGACATTCTCCGATGGGCTAAAATCACCTTTCCAAACCTCTACCAAACCACTGCTTTTGGAGTAACGGGTCTTGTCACACTTGACATGTTAAGTAAGCTCCAAAAAGAAACACCAGAGTTACCAAGCGTCGATGCTATCTTCCTTGACACCTTGTATCACTTCAATGAAACACTCGAATTGGTTGAGAAGACCAAGACTAGATATCCAAATGTAAACTTGCACGTTTATAAGCCAGAAGGTTGCCAAACTGTTGCAGAGTTCGAGGGAAAGCATGGCAAGGAACTATGGAAGACCAACGCCGATTTGTATGATTGGGTTGCCAAGGTCGAACCCGCTCAACGCGCATACAATGAGTTGGATGTTGCTGCAGTCTTGACTGGCAGAAGAAGAAGTCAAGGTGCAAAGAGAGAGAGCTTGGACATCGTCGAGGTGGACGAAGCTGGCTTGATTAAGATCAACCCTTTGGCAGGATGGAGCTTCAAGGAGGTACAAAACTATATCAAGGAGAACGATGTTCCATACAACGACTTGTTGGATCGTGGATACAAGAGTGTTGGAGATTGGCATTCAACTGAGCCAGTAAAGGAAGGAGAGGACGAACGTGCTGGAAGATGGAAGGGCACTGAGAAGACCGAGTGCGGAATTCACAACAAACGATCAAAGTATGCACAATACTTGTACGAAATGGAACAAAAGAAACAACAAGAAGAACTGTCCGCAGCATTGGAAAAGGTTCAGGTTAGGGAAGAGAAGATTGAAAATATTACTGTCGGAGTTTAAAGTCATCAGCACTCACTGTCTTGCTTGACGCAGTTTTTTTCTTGGCAATCTTCTCGTTCCAACACAGCACACCTTTCATGGTCGGAGTTTAGGGGGGAAATCGGTGGTATAAACACATGAGTTATGAGCATTGGAGTTGCAGGCGTTTAAATAAAGGGAAATCATACGATACCTTATCATGGTTCTTGTCCTGTTTAGATCTTGGAGGCTCGTTCTTTTGATGCTCGCCATCAAAAGTTTCAGTCTCGCTATTGTATATAGCGAAAACGACTTAATGAAAGTTACATTAATGCAATCCAAACTCTTATTGTGATGTCGTTTCGATGTGTTGTGAAGTGAAAGATTCAAGTCGTCGATAACGTATCGCCACCGAAAACTGGTGTTGGTGTGGCATATGGTCTTGTCACAGTCATCCTTGTAGGATAGTACTAAATAATTAATGTCTTAAAATGTATGAAAAAGTCATCTCGTTGTGTCCCGACGAGGTCTAGAAAACAGCCAGAGGCAGGTTTGGGGGCAATCTTCTCCAAGGCGCGTTTCCCAAGATATCAAACGTATGAGCTGACAAGAATCCCGATTACCAGGTAAGACAAGTCTGAACTTGTGTGTGCAACCTAATTAGTATCTCACCATCACAATAGATCTAGAAGCTTATGAAACGAAGCCACTCTCTGTGCTGGTATCAGCGGTGAGGGGAGTGCGGAGAAGCTGATTCTCAAATTCCAGGGGGCGACTATGGTGTTCTAGAATATTGATATCGTCTAATGAAAGATGCCATGGCTTCAAATGGGGACGAGATGAGGCTTGTTATCGCCCGAAGTAGGTAGTAGACTGGGGTAGCTTTCGGTATTTTGGTAAGAATGATGAAAATTGAGTTTGCGGTATTCGGCTCGGATCATTGCGGGGAAAGCGGCCGCTGTCGCCACTTACGCGGGGATCTCGATGCCAAGAATAATGACGACACTGCTTTTGGGGCTCTTGCTACAGGAATTCTAGAACGCATGGAAAAGAAAACATGGCATTTAGTTTCTTCGTATCTAGGTAGCAATACTTATTGTCGAATTCTTTGGTCCTCTCTCCTTCTTTCATAAATCATAAACTCACAATCCTGTGATTGTGCCAACAATTATCACACAATCAAAATCGAGAATACAATCAAAATGTCGAGCTCAATGGAAAAAGCTGGCGCCAAAGCCAAGGAGGTTGCGTAGGTTTATTTCAAAGCATTATCCATCTGTTCGAAGTACTAATGGATTTCAAACAATAGAAAGGAAGATTTTGATAAAGCAAAGGAGTTGGCACGCTCAGCAGCAATCAGTGGAGCTTACCTCTACCCCATTAAAGTCCGTTGAATTTTGGTTCATATCTTTCTCACTATTCTATCGTACTACAAGCTAATCAATTTCTCAAACAGGGAATCTTCTACTTTCTCTCGCATCGCACATTATGGAAACCCCTCTTATCGAAACTCATACCCACTCTGTCTCTATCCGTCTTCGTCGTTGTTGTGATGTTCATGTTTACCTATCTACCACAACTTGCCATTCTCATTTTCACCGATGGACCTCTCGCCGCAGTCTCTGCCGTTCTCCTGACTCTCTCTGAATCTAGCACAATTGTCACTATTCTTTCCAAGAACTTCCTCATTGCAGATGCTCTTGTTGATACATTTGATGGAGTGATGGTGGCAAAAGGTCAATCGGAAGTCGTACAAGGTGGACGAGAGATCAAATCAGGAAAGTTTGGTGACCCAATGAGAAAATTGGGTAAGGTTGTTAAAGGATATGGTCAAAAGTATAGTTTTGGAGGCTTGGTAAGATATTTGATGTATCTGCCATTGAACCTTATTCCAGTTGTTGGTACGGTAGTCTTCGTTGGTTTGCAGGGCCGACAAAGAGGTGAAGGGGTTCATTCAAGAGTATGTTTCAATACCATTTTCTGACATGTACATTTAAGCTGACAGAGTGATTAGTATTTCCAATTGAAGGGATGGTCTAGTACACAAAAAGAAGAATGGCTTAAGAAGCACTCAGGGGCATACACATCGTGAGTTTTTTTTTTCAATGTCGCTTCATTTATTTTTCACACTACCCCTCGTTTTTACAGAGATCAAATGCACAGCTTTGAGATCTGCATTGCATTTGTACCTGGCAAGTGCAGTGCTACTACCAATGTTTGTCCTATTTCCTGCACATACCAGTTTTATGAATGCGTCTTTGACAGGTATCACAAAGCTATACGACACTACTTTTTGTCAAGATCTAGCAGTACAGGCTTTATCTAACTAACTTTCGTGTAGATTCGGAACCGTCGCGACTCTTCTTGAGCTTGTACCCATTGCATCTATTCTCTTCTCATTCACCAACACTGGTAATTACCCCCGCTTACAACTCTACTCCTATATCCGTGCTAATGATCTCTCAGTTGGCGCAGCATTGTGGGCTGCTGATATCGAAGGTAACGGCACGACTATGACTCAAATTTCTTCGCCTCAGGCGCAAAAAGAAGCTCTAAGATCCGAGTAAAGTACTTTCTGCAGCCTCCCGAAATTGGCCATAAACGGTGCAACTTTCGGCCAGTCTTCGTACTCCTTCGTTAATTCGCTTGGAAGATCCCCGGTTGCACATATTTTCATCTGTGCGTGAATACCCTTGCGGTTTCTGGTTGTTGGTAACTATTTGTTTGTCTTCCTGTCGATCTTTGACTGTGAATATGGCGTGGGTAAATTGGTAGCGATGGAGTGAAATCAGGTATGGCTTGGCGAAAAACAAAAGATGTTAATTATTAATGATTCGCATTGTTCTTTTCAATAACTTGAAGTAAACAGATGACTTCACAACGTGCATTATCTACTGCAAATTGTGCAATATAAAGCCATATCATTAGATAAATCAATGCTATTCAAACCGAGAAGTACTTGTAAGTTCATTGTTTCATTGGCGAATTCCATAGATATGATAGAAAGTTAGAGATCTCATCCTGGAATCCCTAGACCCTCGTCTATCGTGTAAAATCTTTTGTACTCTTGCAAAATTCGAGTCACTTTGAATTCGGAGAACAGTAAATTTAGCAGTTCTATAGAGCTGCTGCATTGTATCCGTGATCAACGGTGCGTTTGTTAATTCTGTTGATGGGCGTCTTGCCCAAGATATGCAACAAGGCTGGTTGTTAGTAATACGAGCTGTTTCTTGGAAACGGACTTCAGAAACTTCAAGTCAACTTGACTTCTTTGGGTGTTCACAGCTAGAGATTCACATCAATAATATTGGCAATGGATGAAAGGGATATTCTCACATGCAGGAACAAGCTCGTCAAGTCACGGATAGGTACATCCTCGCTTGTTGCGTTGTCCAACTTGATGGACGGGAATGCAATGCAGCCTACCGCTGTGTAACTTCAACCTAATGGTCCGTTCCTAGTCGTTTGAATTTGAGAGACAATTTGATATTGCAACCTTTGAGAAGTGGAAGAGTTTCCGCCTTGGATCCCTCAAGGTGATTGAGAACTCGGGAACTTGCCATATGGGATGGTCACAACATTCGATGAAACGTAAGGGAGGAGATAAGTGGAGAGTAAGCCTGGCTTTGAGGTGTATAGTAGGTGAGCTGAGTATCTCCGAATGTCTTCGATGATGGGAAAATACATGGCAATGATGGAGTCTCCATGCAGACTTCCTCTTTCATGGGATGTTTTGATAGGAAATTGAGTGGTGTGCTGTTATTGATTCAAGTGCTAGTATGGATGGAACACTTTGAGGGAAAGATATGACGTCTTAATTGGAGGAAAATATTAAAAAAAAAAAAAAAAATGATGGATACTTGCTGCCTCTTGTCGCTTGCCTGCTTGCCCAGGTACTGTGTGCTTACCTTGCCTGGTCGCCTCGTACCGTTGACCTTGACTCTTTCTTCTCCTGGAGATGGGAAGTGGATCGAGTCGAATCGAAACGAAACCAAAGAGTTGCCGAAACCAGTTTACTGAACATCTACTGTCTGTCTGGGTAGGTACTATGGAGGCGAGTATCTTTTTTATTGCATCATTGCATTCAAATTGAAACCTCTCTACTACCGGATACCTTGATCGATAAGGCAATCTGATATTTTCCACCTTTCATCTCTCACCTTAGTGCGCTTGTCCTTTTTCTCTTCTTCTCTCGTCCCATCTTCCCGTCTATTTCAACCTTTCACTTCCCATGCCACAATTTCTTTTTCGTCTCGTCTCATCTCATCTCATCTCATCACTTCCTCTCTTCTTTCCTCTCATCAATTCTCCTTCCATCACATCTCCCTCGAGATCCAGCTGTTTTGAATTGACGTCCCGGTCTTCAATACTTCTATCTATTTGAGAGACATCCCATAATACGGATCAAGTTGTCCTACTCATCTCATCAAAATCTCCTTTTAATATCCGCTTCTGCGAAATCACGCTCGTTTGTCCTCCTCATCAAAACAACCAAGTGATAGATCTATCTCAGGTATGATTTGTCTTCCCACATCTTTTTTTACTTCACAGAAGTTTTCCTACTCCTTTGGAATCAATCGATCCTTCTTAGGTTGTCACTAATTGTATCTTATTCATATAGATCAAGATGAAAATCAATATTACCGCTAGACTTGCGCCCAGCGCGTTTCTCCTTGCGTTGGTCCCTGCAGCTCGAGCTCTGCCACAATGGCTTCAACCACACCTTCGCAATGCCAATGCAGATGCGTTTGCCCCTCGGGAGTATGATATCTATGAGAGAGCAGAGGGTATTCAAGATCGCTATACACCATATGGATATGGACCTCAGCCTACATATACCATAAACCCAGTCACAAGCGCTGATCCCGAGGAAACTTCATCATCCAGTACTAAAATTGGTTAGTTCAATAATCTTCTTTCTCAATCTTAGTCAATCGCATGCTAATTGAACTAGAATCTGTAATGGTCTCTGTATCTGGTTCTTCTGTCAGCGGTATACTTCTCACTGGTACTTCTCCTGTTAGTTTCTCTACTGGCCCAGGATCGGTTGGACCTTCTGTTGTTACTTCTTCCACTGTTGCATACTCTACAATCACGATTTCGGTTTCTGCTACAGAAGGTTCTTCCACGGATCCGGATTCGGCTTCAGCTTCGGCTTCGAGCTATGATCCAGGAACGTCTGTTTCAACAACAGGGGCCATATCATCGGAACCTAATGGAATATCACCAACAACATCTGGAGCACCAGGCATTACTCCTTCAGAGTCCAATGGTAGTTCGCCAATAACATCGGCAGGTACATATGAACCATCTGGTATCACTTCATCGGAATATTCTTCTACCACTCCAAGTATAACCAGTACTGATCACTGCAATCACGACAACTGTCTTCGTGAATTCATTCGATCTTCTTCAATTGTTGGCCCATTTTGTGCTACATATACTTTGTCAGAAAATACTGCCACTGCAGACCTTCCAACATATGTTTCACAATGCCATGATTCACCTTCTAGGATCTCATCTGCTTGTTCATGTTTGAATACTGGTGCCGCCACTACTCCAGGGAATGTCGGTAGCAGTACATCTTCGACCCAAGCAGGAGCGGAAAGCACAACCCCAATAAGTGGTGCAACGACTTCTTCTGGAGCTCAAAGTTCTTCATATTCATCAACTGCCGGTCCAGAATCTTCTGCTAGCCAAAGTTCTTCTATCACTTATCCTGGAGATTCAGGCTCTACGGTGACTAACACTCAGACCTACACCATCACACCTACCATCACTATACCTTCTGGAAGCCAGTCGACTCAACCATCAGGAAGTACGTTAGGTGGTGAGTCAACAACCACTTCAGCTGGAACTGAGACGACAACCACTCCAAGTACAATAGGAAGTGAGATAACCCCCAGCCCATCAGGTAGTGAGACAATAACTGCTCCTTCTGCTGGTACGACTACATCTTCTGGAGATATAACCCCAAGTGAAAGCTCAAGTAATCCCAGCTACACTTCAGGATCATCGGTCACCGAGCCTATGACTTCTGCGCCTGCAAGCTATACCAGCCCACCTTTCACGCCTGGAAATTCTTCGACTCCTGTCGGTCCAATTAGCTCATCAACATATGTTTCAGCTAGTTCGTCATCTGCAGGGCCATACACAAATACTTCAGCTTCGGCAACCGGTCCTGTAACTTCCGGCATCTCATCATTCACTCCATCTGGTAGTGTCTCGGCATCGGCACCTGGAAGCTCAAATGGCGGTAGTGCTCCTTATACAAACTCGACATCGGGATCGTCTCCATCAACTACAATCGTTTCTTCAGGGACTGCACCATTTACGTACCCTTATCAAACTGGAACTGGTCTTTCTAGTGGAAGTATCTCTGGCGGCATTTCAAGCTCGAGTGCATCGGCACCTTTGTACACAAATTCAACTGCTGTAGCCAGCTCAACTTACCTCGGTACTGCGCCACTATCTTCCGGCTCATCGGAAAGCGGTGTTTTGTCGACCGCAGCTCCATCATATACTCCTCTTTACCCACTAAACTTGACATCCACCTCAAGTGGAGTTGTTGGGCCTACGGGATCAGGTGTATCGGGTGGTGTTAGCTCTAGCTCGTTTGCCAGTGCTCCTTACCCAACGGGTAATAATGCTTCAACTACTGCTGGTCCAACTGGTACAGAATCTACGCCGACATCTTCTTTATTAGGAACTGGTACCTCGGGGTCTTCTGTCTCTGGTATCATTAGCTCCTCCGCTGGATCCGTTCCATACTATCCTTATGGAAATAGTACTTCACGTACAAATGGCCCAACTGGATCCGGAACGGGAACAGGAAATCCAAGCTCTGTGTCAGGAGGTGTCCAATCAAGTACCGGTGTTTCAAGCTCAGGGAGCTACCCATCTTCTTCTAACGTTTCAGGTGGAATCAGTTCGTCGCTTCCATTTTCTGCTCCATATCCAATCTCCAACAGTACAGCAACGGCGGGACCAACCAATCCGGGTACCTCGGTATCTAATGGTCTCACTTCTGTTACTTCTGCACCACTTGGTACTGGAAGCTCACCATCATCAGGCGTCTCAGGCGGCGTTAGTACTTCATCAGCATCTTCCCAACCATACCAACCTTATCCGTATGGAAATTATACCCTTCCACCACTAGTCATAGGTACAGGAGGTGCAGCTACATCCACACCTTTTGGATCCGGAAGTTCACCATCAAGCACCGGTACAGCACCTCTAGGGACAGGAAGCTCAAGCGCTGATTCGGGATCATCTTCATCAGTTCCATACCCAACTCCCTCCAATGGAACTTTGACTGGTGGACCAACTGGACCATCAGGAACCCCACCAATATCCAGCAGTGATTCCGGTCAATCTTCATCGGCTCCATACCCAACTTCAGGAAACAGCACTTTGACTAGTGGACTACCTGGAACTACATCTGTCTTGAGCACTGGTACAGCGCCTTTGGGGACAGGAAGTTCGAATACTGATTCTGGCTCGTCATCGTCAGTTCCATATCCAGCCTCTTCAAACGGAACCTTAACTACTGGACCAACTGGACCATCAGGAACTTTACCTGTCTCAAGCTCATATCAATCATCTGTCTCTGGTAGCCCTACCAGTATTGGCAATGCAACTTCGGTGAATCCGACCTCATCTGCCAGTACTTACGATCCTAATGGATCTACTTCCAGTCAAGTATCCGCAGAAACCTCGTTATCGTCGTATACAGTAACAGGACCATCTAATACCAGCACTGGAGCTTTCCCTACTACGTCTTCGTCTTTAGGTAAACTAAAATAAATGAAAATCTAAATATTGTGAAATTTTGCTAACATTATTTTGAAGGTGACTCCGGTACGTCGATCACGTCGGTAACGTCGACACCATCCACATTTGCAACTTCGGTTTCGACTGGTACATATGCTGGCACCAATTCTTCTTCCATCTTCTCGTCTGCGTTGACTTCTGACTCTGGTTCCTCAATCTCATCCACAGATTCTTCAAGTGCTGCACCTTCCACAAATTCTCCCACTCCAACCACTTCGTATTCTCCACCACCAACTTATGCTCCGCCACCTCCACCATACTATGCACCACCTCCACCGAATTATTATGGCTGGGGTTCATGGGGTAGAAAGCATCAGAATAGAGATGCCAGTAGTGTTCGTCGTTGGTTTTGGTGAGAACCGAGTACAATACATCGAGCGTTAAGCTCAAACACAAATTTTCGCTTCTAGACTTGCTTTCTTTTGACATTTTGATTGTATCTTCAATCGAAACATATGTTTTCTTTCGCTATCTTAATTTTCTTTCTTTATTCCGAACTTTTTCTTCTATGTATGGACGAAGGAAGGCAAGATTCAAAATGACTATCATGTCAGTTAATGCATATCAGCTTCATTTACTGTATGGTGCTTTTATGACCCAAACAAAAATGAGCTATGAAGGAAGTTAGTTATTTGGCAGGGTTGTATGAAATAGCTACATAAAGATAAAGAAATAACATATCAAGTCAATTTTCTCATTTCATTGATGTTTGGTATGTGAGATGTAGGTCCTGATGAAGTAAAGTATGTATCATAAGTGAGCCATATTTTGTCTCATTTCATTTTCCATCGAAGCGCCGTGACCGCTGCCTTCTGATAACACATTGAGAAGAATAAAGACTTGGAAATGTTTGATGATCACATATGCTACCTTTGTCTTGAGATAGTCAGAAGAATAGTCAAAAGGATAGTCAGGGACATTGGGCTCATTGGGTTGCATTTCATCGGGATGACCTCGGATCAGATAAATTTCAAAGTTAGTGGTCAAGATACAAAAACACTAAAATTCCCCTCCGCACAAATGAAAGGCTGCTCTCACCCCCACTTCTCTAATCAATCCTCGCATAACGAACTACTCCGTAAACCGATTCTTAACTACTCGCACAAGTTCTCAACCAAGGGTCAAATATTTACCTAGGTAGAGGAAATATATTCAAGGCCTCTAAAGTTTGAGCAAGATGGCTGAAAATGAAGCATCAGCAAGACCTGGACGTCCCAGCTTAGGCAATAATGTGCGCAGCCGTTCTTACCTTCAAGAACATCAACAATATCGTCCTCCGCAGCAAGATGGTCATCACGGTATAGATAGCATAGTTGAAGGTATCCAAGGTAGCGCGATTTCATCTCCTACCAAATCTTTCACTCAATTCAATGGAGTTCCTTCTCCACAACATCCTCCAAAGATTGTCGACAGCGGGCTCAATCATACCTTGTCACACGCAAACTGTCAGCCTGCGCCAAATACAATCTCCGACCGAATGATCGCAACCCTCATTTACAAAACCAAATCTCCTCGTGTTTCAGTCACCGATTATCCACCCGATCGTTCTCCCTCACCAGCTTCCTCTCCTTCCAGATCATCTGTGACATCTACTTCCCGCGCCATCCCACCAAATCTCGCTCCGGTCCGCACACTCTCCAACTTCCCACTCGAGCCTCCACCACCCGATCCAGAACCGCTCGATCATCTCTACGGAAGCTACATCTCGCAGCTTTGCCTTACATCCTTCCTTCACCTCATTCAATCTCTGCCCAGCCGATCCGGTTCCGATTTCCTCTCTTCCTCTCATCGATGTCTCGACAACCCCGAACATCCATCCATAGTCGAACTCACATTCTCGCCCATTCCCGATCCTACATATCTTGACCTCCAAGATTTGCGCAAACACGAACTTCTCTATCGCTTTGAGCGCGAATGGAATGTCGATGTGATTCTGCAACATGATACCGTCCTCCGCCGTTATCCACGCCTCGTGGTTTTCGATATGGATTCTACGCTTATCGAACAAGAAGTGATTGATTTGATCGCTGCGTCGATCGGAGTCGAAGATGCCGTATCTGCCATTACTGCGCGCGCGATGAATGGCGAATTGGATTTCTCGGCATCGCTTCGTGAACGCGCGAAGTTGCTGAAAGGAGTCGATGCAGATATCTTTACGACATTGAGAAGCGTTATTACGCCCACCAAAGGTGCTGCGGAACTTATTCGCGCGTTGAAGAGAATGGGTGTTAAAACGGCAGTGTTGTCTGGAGGATTCATCCCCTTGACACAATGGCTCGCCGACCACTTGGGAATCGATTACGCATTTGCGAATACTCTCGAATCGGACCCTAGTACCAATCAATTGACGGGCGAAGTTCTCGGTTCCATTGTCAATGCGGAAAAGAAACGAGATTTGCTACTGGAGATTGCGAAGAAGGAAAATGTGGCGCTGGATCAGGTTGTCGCTATTGGTGATGGCGCGAATGATTTGTTGATGATGGGAGTGGCGGGTCTGGGTGTTGCGTGGAATGCTAAACCCGTGGTGCAGATGGAGGCTCAGGCTAGGTTGAATGGGGAAAGCATGTTGGATCTTTTGCATATCTTTGGATTGACGGCTGAGGAGATTAAGATTTTGATTTCGTAGGGTAGAGGAGGGATAGATAGATAGATAGAGAGGAAGGAAATGGCTACTCGTTGAACGCAGATTAGATGGATTGAAGCACTAGATGATTTGATGAAGCTGGCGGGATGAGATGTATGGGAAAGAAGAGGCAGTGGATTTGTTCATCCTTCTTTTTCTTCTTTCTTCTTTTTTTGGGGGATCGTTCTACGAATTGGGTATCGTTTAGCATAAGGGAGCACGAAATACAGATATCAATTATATGAGTGATGAATACTAAATTACTAAATCACTTTTTTTCTTTCTTTTTCTTCTTCTTTTTTTGCCTTCTGTGATCTCATGTGTATCAAGGCTTAATTAATTGTAAATGCTCAACTGTATGAGGAATCAAGAGTCAGGTAGGTTCTAATTGGAAAGTTTCATGATTGCTATCATGATGATGCTGAAGATGAAGATGAAGATGATGAACCCCCCCCCCCAAAATTCTGTAAAACCCAAATCCAAATCCAAACCCAAACCCAAACCCAACCCTAAAACCAAAACCCGAATCAAATTCCAAAAACACTCACTCACTTACTCGACTTACTACCCTACCTAGATACCTGGATACCTATCCGTTATCCAGATACATACATAACCCAAAAAAAAGGGAAAAACAGAAACCTAAAAATTAAATCAAATTGCGAGCGAGCGATTAAAAACTATTAGATAGTGATGGATATTTACAATTATTATCTTTCTCTCTCTCTCGCTTTCCTCTCCTGTTTCGCTGTTGTGTGGATGTACTGTTATCTTTCTTTCTTTCTGTATTATCCAAGCTATGACAATTTCCCCTCTACAGTACCTAATTAATTCTATCATTCAATTTCATTCTTCCTTCTCTTCTCCTTCTCCCTTTCCTCAATCTGCACCCCTCACAAGATCCCAAACTCCCTCTCCCACTCCCTCCTGCTCCTCTCCTCTTCCTCCATCCTTGCCCTCTCTCCCTTCTCCAACGTCTCCAACTCAGGTAGTATCAATTTCTTTAACAGCGTTTCCGTTTCCGACGGCGACGGCGAGGGTAATGGTTGTGTGAGATACGCTGCTTGAGGGATTTGCGTGGAGAGTCTACCTCTCTCTCCTCTTTCCCACTCTTGCAAATGTCGCGGGGGTTGAGCGTTGGAATTTGAATTTGAGCGGGAGAGCGGGAGGGAGTGTGGAAAAGCAGGGAGCTCGGCGGGGTAGAAGGGAGGGGATTGGTGGGAGGAGTGGGGGGCGGTAGTGAAAGTGAAGGAGTGTTTGGGATTGGAGGTGGGGTCGACGGCGGAAATGGGCGCGTGTTGGTGCTGGTTTTGATTGTAGGGTGAGGGGCCGAAGACGGGTGCGAGAGAGGGGATGGGATGGCTAGTGAGGGGATGGCTGGTGAGGGGATGGCTGGTGAGGGGATGGTTGGTGATGGGGACATTGTGGATGC